>JAVQJG010165492.1:0-25133 GCA_036024015.1 Craterocephalus amniculus
GTTTTTCGCACGCCTTCTGTTGTAGACTTTAAAAGTTACACCTGAAGGTTTTGAGGTGAGGTTTGACACATTATTTTGCTCATAACAAAATGTAAGTATCGGTATCGGCCCATACTCAACCCTCTGTATCGGTATCGGTATCTGAAGTGAAAAAGTGGTATCGGGACAGCCCTAGTACCGACAGTTCGACAGTAGCACTGGTACCGACTTGGTACCGAAGTACCGTGACAACACTACTGGATGGTCCGTTTGCTTTCACACTGCAGGGGAACCGAGACCCCCCTCCCAGTTTTAAGTGGACTAGAGTTCAGACATTTGGTTCCCACCTGAACTGAGTTACGTGTTCATACTGCTGAAAACGACCGGACTATCCTTTAAAACAGACTAAACCCAATTTGAAAATGCAAACTCAGAGACTTTGTTCTGGCGCCGAAACGTCTCTGGGCTGAGTTTTGTTGTGTTTATTTAAACGCTGAATTATTGGAGCATTGCATAGTTTTGTAATTACCAGGGGGTTTTATTTTGAAAGCCACAGAAAGTAAAGTTGTGTTGCAGCTTCCTCCTTTAACGGTTACCCTCTGCCAGAGGCAGTCTGTGCCTTCCCGTTAGCTGAGCATCACTTGTACTGTACATTATTTCTACGAATGGTACGCAGAGTTTTAGAGGCTCGGCACCATTAAATGTCTTTTGTGTCGATGTGGTTCAGTTTGCAACGCGTGCACGCTCCGTTGTGTGTCCACAGTCCCAGGAGGGTGTCTGACAAAGCCACAAGGAGCTTTTAACTTATTTAAAGCGCTGATGCTTTTCTCAGGCTGCATCACGGGTTCATTCTCTACTGATCGCTTAGTAAAGAATTGTTTTATCTATTGTTCCTAAAAGACGATGCCGGCCTCTGAATGTGTTGCATATGACTGACTGAATGTAAAAACTGGACTTATTACAAATAAAAGTGCACTTTACCTCATCTGTGTGGTCACGTTGCATCAGCTGATTAAAACATTTTATAGTGTGAAGCAAAGCGTCCTGCTCCGCCCTTCCTGCAGCAGCTGACTGATGTTTACCGTCGACTGAGAACCGAGAGGCAGACAGGCTCAGACTCGTAAAAAAACTCCTTTAAATTTCTCCTCTGAGACAAATTGAAGACATTTTCTTTGCAGTTTAAAAGAAATTTTACGATAAAAAACAATGACAAACCCTCAAAGCCAACACATAAAATCAGATGTCATTTATGCAGCTAAAAGAACGATACGTGATATTTTAACCGTTTTAGGAGAAATTATTTCTACACCATGCATAATGTATTTAAATAAGATCATTTATAAAAATAAAATTACTTGTGGAATGCACATATGTTCAAGTCCCAGCTATGTTCAAGGTTCATAAGATGAACAACAAGAAATACGTCAGCTTAACATCCTGTCACCAAACCTCTTTGTTTTTTCTTCTTTTGTTTCCAGTTTCATAAAATACATCCTGGGTATTAAGTTTACAACTTAAAAATTTGTTTTAACACCACATAAACCTAAAATGAACAGAAACACAATATCATGTGTGCCTACAAACTATGAACTCAGTAATAAGTGTAATGCAGAATTAAAACACTATTATACATGATCATAAAATAAAACTTATTATGGAGTAAATGCTAAGCTTTAGGAATATAAAACCATTAATAAAATGATTATCAAAATGGCATAAATGTATCAAACATGTACATAAAAGTAACTGATAAACATAAGTATATCAAAACCATTTGTGATCAAATTCCACGGGATTGCAGCTTTTCAGTTCTCCTCTTTGCACACATCTACAGACGAGGTCAGCAGGTAGAAAATGGTGTCGCTGACCCGCAGACCTCTGTGTGAAACTGAAAGTGTTGTGCAGAGTATCCACAGAGATGAGTTTGTGGTATTATGTTATTTCCTGTTACAAACCCTGTTTCTAGAATAACGGGTCTGGTTTTTGGTTTTCAGGCAGGAGTTTGTGCCACAGAATTCAGTTTACTCCGCCTCAACATTTAACCCGAAAAACTTGGAATTGTATTTGGTAGTAATTAAATGTTGGACGTTTCTTCACTGCGACTGAAAGAGTAAATTCTGTGGAAGACGTGAGTTTCCTCTGAAGAATCGTGCAGGAGTGTGAGATGTCTGAGATATCGGTCCAGTGGGAGGATCACATATGTTTCCTGCAGGCTTAAGTTCAAACCTCGCTCGTGGGTTAAAGCTGAGATAAATGAATATTTGCTTCTATAAGCCCCGTTTAATAATGACGTGGTTCCCTCTCTGTAGGATTTTTGGTTTATTAGTAAAACGTGGACAAATTTGTGACCGAACTGATGGCAAAACAGCGATTAGTCAACAAGTCATTCCCAAAAAATAAAATATATTGTTCTTATTTGATGAAACTCAAAATAAGATGTATAAAACTTTTAAAAAGTTAAAAAGTATTTTTCTCTGAGTTCAGGCTGGGGAAGCTTTATCTTGCTTTAACATGTGCACTAAGTGTGTCCTCACCCACACAGTAATAATGTGATTCATGGGTTATTACTGAATTAATAAAAGGGCAAAAGAGCCAGCGGAAGGGAGAGGTGCAGTAAGTGGGTCCCACCACGCCCTAACACTGGTCAGCCAAGCAAACTTTATTTATAACGCACTTTAAAAACAGCAGCAAACACTGGGCAAAGTGCTGAACTTTGGAATAAAATGTCTTAATAAGTCAACTGTATAAAAAGTAAAACCATGATAACATAAAAATACTCGGAATAGAGCTGGAAATTGTTCAGAAGGAACCTGCTGTACTGTATATCTATTACACATAAAATGTCTTTTATTTTTCCTTTAGCAAATAAATGGTGAACCTCAGACTGTTCATGATTTTGATTAAACTGAATCTCAGAAAAAGAAAAAATGATTACAAACATCAGCATAAAAGCTCCTGTCAGAAAAACTGAGGCAACATCAAACTTTATTTGGTATCACTTTAAAAAACAGCAGGAACTGAAGTGACTTGTAATCTTTGCACTAATAGTCTGACATTTCTATTACTTGAAATGTTAAAAAAACAGCTTCTTTCCATCTTTGCTCACCTTCACCCGTACATCTTGTACATTCAGTGGGACAGAGATCAAACTTTTGCTCGATATAAAGAGTATAAATATGCTTCTTTTAGCTCCGGTTCAGCTTCTTATCACCTGCAGCGGCAGCAAACGGCCGCGGAGAACAAAAAGCTGGATATTTCCTCCCCTCAGGAGGTGGCAGGAGACCAAAAAACAAATACCAAACGGATTTGTGAGCTGGTCATTAAACATCTGTGTGCAGACATGTGTGTCCCTTAACCCGGCCACGTTTAACCCGTTAATCTGAAACTGAGTTTCCTCCAGAGGAACATCGCTGAAGCCTGGGACGGAGGAGATGAGGTCAGATCTTTAACTGGCAGCCAAGGCGGAGGGAGGTCGGCTCTCAGACATGGGAGTCGAGTTGTGAGGAATGTGAGCTGGATCGGGGGTCTGGTTTCTCACCGAGAGCCGCTGACTCACACTGATTCACAAGCCGTACAGCTAATCAAGCACAGTGTAAAATGAGTGGGGCTTGTTTTACAGCCGTGCTTTGTCTCAGCCGGAGATGATCTACGATGACTCTCCCTCCCATCAGAGGAGCCCGGCTCTAAACCCGACTTTCTGCTCCATGTTTATTAAACACAAAGAACAAGAAACCCACAAAGCTTTCCAGCAAACTGGAACACAGCTCAGACAGACTCGCTGCAGCCAATCAGATTTAAATATTTCAATCTGTGCTCATTTGCAAAGGCTGGGGTTGCATCTGGAAATCTCCAGAGAAGCAAACAGAAAAATGACTTTTCATGCTTGCAACAAATTATTTCCTGGCACGAGCTATAACACAACCCGACTCGGCCCAGTCAGCCAGAAAACATCCCAACCGGGTCAGGAGACGAACCCCCCGGCTTGCTAGTTGGTTGTAGGCATTAAACCTGCCAACAAATTCTTTATTAAAAACATTTACAGGTGATGTGTGACAATAAAAGGGTAAAAATAAGTGCAACAACTAAAAGGAGATCTCAACAAGAACAGACACAGAAATAAGTGGAGACTTAACAAAAAGTGCCACCTCACAACAAACTAAACAATGATCCAAAACCAAAGAAAACAAAATACAAACAACCTCAAAGCTCCAAACGCTCAAAGTTTCTAATAAATCAAACGGTCCACAAAACTCAGAGCTCCAGATGGATCAACAAAGTCTCACAAACCCAGCAGAAGGCCATGGGCCTAACGGGGAGGGGGGAGGTCATCTGCACGTCATTGCAGGCTGAGCAGCTTCGGTCAAACAGCTGAGTCATCTTATATTCATCATTTCCAGCTTCTCACTTTCACTCTGGGGCAAACGGTAAATCTGCTGAGTCATGGTTGTAAAACATGCATGAACAACGCCGGCGTCATGGTGGAAGCAGTGGGATCGTTTGTTATAACGTCCTGCAAGAACCGGACCAAACAGAAGAACAGGAAGTCATGTGAAGTGTTTATGCCGGGACTTTTCCTTCCTCCTGCCTGCCCCCCACCCCCTCCCTGCTGCTCCAGTCTCTAAACCCGATATTACCACTGATTAACTATCTATAACAGTGTTTCTCAAATATTGGACCTGTAGAAATATTTTTCTGCCCTGTACCCCCTAACCAGGACCAAGAGCAGTTCAATCTGAAGTCGGCAGGTAACGGTAAAAAATATGTATTTTTAATTTCTATTTCATAAAAAAGTATTTTCTTTTAAAAAATATATACATTAAAATAAATTCTATATTTTGTTTTAAAATCATTAATTGATAAATAAGGTATGTTTAAAAGCATTTCATTGAATGTTATATTTTATATGTGATCTATGTACACTTTTTACTTACATGTTTAATTTATTTGACATTTGGACATTTACACGTTCATTAGAACATAATGATCACATCAGATTTACTAAATAAAACTTTCAATACCTGGAAATGGACAAATACAGAATTTCACATTGATCAGAATAAGTTCTACATTCAGAAATTATTTTAAAATGTCTGTACAGTTCCACATAGGTGCAGTAATCCTGACCACCGCAACTGACTCACAATGCAAACTGGAATCAGTTTTATTAAGAAACAGATTTGAATTTTTGCTTTTTATTTTTTCTCATGCCGCCTGGAGTGTTATCAGGAACCGCAAATGGTACATGAACCCCCATGACCCCCACTACTGCAATACCAGCATGCATGTCTGCAGAAATCCTGCTTGTATGTGTGGTCAGGGAGTGTTGCTAAAAAAAAACTGCATCCTGCAGCAAAGGCCATCATCGAATGACTGAAAGTGCCACAAAATCTCCTGAGAAACGTCCTGAATGTCAGTGCAAACTAACCCGTCCATCTTCCACTGGAGAACATTTCCATCAGCAGACAAACCAACATGGAGACGGGAACGCCATCCTGAGAAACGTCCAACGCAACCAGGAGACCACGAGGATTCAGCGAAACGGGAACCTGAACTGGCAAACGTACAGAAATCCTACATGCATGCATAAATACATAGATAAATAACAAAAATAAATAAATAAACCTGCCGCTGTAGGATAATGAATAGAAGATGAACAACATTGTTATAATTAATTATAAAAATAAAATTGGTTCAATTTTTCCAATAATCCAGAGAAGAAAAAAAAAATTTCGTTGCATCTTTATGTTGGATCTTGCTGATTTACAGTGTAAGAGAGAATAAAACTTTATTGAGAAGGTAATTCAACAATTATTTGGTGTAACAAACAAAATGGGAAGGTCGTCCAGCAGAGACAGGCAGGCGGAGAAAGGGGAGTCAGAAAATGGAACAATATACACTAAAATTAGAAAAAAATAAATTGCACAAAATGTTGAAAAACAAAACTGAATCCGCAACAAGAGTCGTGTCAAATTTATTTATGAACTGTTTACATCGGATCTTCATACAATGAAATCTCTGAAACATCGAAGACAAACTGAAACCAGCAGGAATTCAACCGTGAAGAAAACCGACAGACTTCTGATACAAAAACCCTTTTTAATATTTATTTTCCCCACATGGTACTTTTTCTTCATAAATACAACTAAGCTTTGTTTGGGTTCGACCCAAATACGCCATTCATCCATCCGTTACTCTGGGTCGCTCACATCCGGTCCTTCAGCCTCCAGAGCCCGCCCTGCGGTTATTATGGGATGGATGGCGGGACGAGAGCTGATGATCTGATCCGTATAAATCGACTTCGGTCGTTTCATCCCCGTAAAACATCAGCCGTACATTTAAACGTTTCCCGTCCATCAGAGCTGCACGTTTGGATTTCAGATTGGCGTTAGATGAAACTAACAAAGCTTCGGCTCTGCGGCATCATTTACAGATATTCTGATCATTAATCAGGCAAATCCGACCGTTATTGCACTAAAACAGTTTTATGTTGGAGCCCGGTTTCCATTTAACCAGAAATCACAGCTATGTGTGTCTTTATACTGCTGTGTGACTAATTAACTCCACTACTTCCTGACCCTAATCCAGCTCCGGTGTTTCCTGTCTGTCATCACTGGACACACTGATTATCCCAGGTATCGTCATGGCGACTGAGCTCAGGCACACCTGGATTAATAAATGTGTCCACTTATAAAAAGGAGGAAGGAAAGGAGCTGTATTAAGTCAAGGAAGTAGTGGAGATGTGCAAAGAGCCCGTTGGTCATTAAACGGATTTTAATCTTTTTCATTATAAACTCATACATGGAAGTTTGTAACAGGAAAAAGTCAGAAAAATCTATTTTTTCTCACAGAAATAACCTGCTTTTTGTCAGGGAAAGAAGTGTTTTACGTTTGATTTCTTCTGAACTGAAACAGAATTGATGTTGAATTCGGATCAAATCACTAACGAAGCCTTGAATCAGCAGATGAGCCGACCTGTAAGACTCAGAAATATAAAGTTTGGCTGTAAAAGCATTTTTACGCAGGAACAATATTTATGGCCTTTATGCTTGAAACCAGGAAACATTTATTCTAAAATTCAGAAGCGGGTTAAAGCTCCAATTTAACAACCAGGTTTCAACTAATCTTTTGTTTTAATAAGTTTTCTCTCTGATGTAATTTTAGTGTCACTCAGAGACCAACAGGATAAAAACACTGACTTACAGTTCGAACTTGCTTGTTCACTGATAAATACAAATACCAGTTTGTATTTACATTTAGGGAATCAAGTTGCTGGTTTACCCTCCTTTCACTGATGGTGGGATGATTTTTTTTGTTTAGTTTATGTGAAATCAAAGCTGAGAGAAAATGTTTACGATGGGCTGAAAAGCGAAAACAGCTGATGCAACACATCAGAGCTGAGACTGATGGTTTCTTAAACCTTTTTTCCCCATTTTATCGTTTACTTTTCTTCATATTTAAAATAAAAATGCGTTCCTCCTGCTGCTGCATCCAGCAGCAAATAGAAAGATGAACCATTTTAACTCTATTAACAAGAATCCACATCTTCCATGATAATTAAGACATGTACAGTATCAGACAATGTACAAACCTAATGGCCAGCCATGTATGAGCCGCTTATATTATGTCAAAAAAAAAAACCTTTGCTTATTTTAACACTTTTAAAAAAACACAAGCTTACATTTAATTCAACGCGGTAAATGTTTCTGGTAAAATGTGTGAAACCGCAGAGCGACGCCGGCAGTGAGCGTCAGGAAATCCTGCAAGTTTTGGCCGCCCGGAACGTCTGGTCTCTTGGCAGAGAAGCTACATGGGAGCATCAAAGTGCAGTTTGCATGATTGTAATCTCCTCCTCATCAGTACCCCCCCCACCCCACCCCCCCCACCCCCCCGCTGACCCTGCCACTTCCTGTTTGCACTGGGAGTCATGAAGCTGAAAGTTCCCATGTTTCCGTTGAGCTTCTCCCCGTGCGATCCGTCCACCTCCGGCCCTCTGAACCGGTGCTACAGTTTGCTCATCGTACCGACAGAAACCGTGAATCAGCGGGTTATGATGAATCTTTTTTTGTGCAGCAACATGGAAAAAAAACCAGAAAGCTTTATTGTTTTCTTGTGTGAAAAACGGATGATTAATAATTAATCAAACCTTCCACATGTGAGACGATGGGCGTGGACAGACACCAGCACACACGCGAGAACTTGTGTTTTAACAGGATATCCTGAGTCCATGTACAGATTATGAAGCCGCTGCGCTGACAGCTGGCGGTCCTTAGTGTTACTCAGGGCGCAGGCGGGGATGGAGGACAGAAAAAGGGGCTTACGCATTTCGCTTTTTCAATTTTGTCGTCAACGTCTCGTATTTTGTCCAGCTCCAGTCTTGGTCCTTGAAGGAGGAAAACCAAAAATTTAAATCAAAACAAAAAGTAAATGAGTGAACTGCCTTTGAGCAGATTTCTTTTCTCTCTTTCAAAGAAACAAAACAAGTTATTTTATCTTTGAAACCTGATGCAACAACTCAGGCTGTTCTTATGAAAGAAATGCAGCTGTGCAGCGTTTGGACGGTTAAACGTGAGAGCAAGAACTAACAACGATAAAAACTTGTTTGTAATTATTCGGGGCAGCAGATGAGATGACTGGGATCATTCGGATGGATTTAATGATAAAAAACCCACCATTTTATCATAAAAAACATGTTCCAGTAAGAGAAAATGGGTTATTAGAATTATGATGGGGATCCTGGCTACAAATAAATAAACATTAATAATAAATAAAAATTTAATTCTGGAATACTTTGTTTGGTTTCTGACCACAACTTTTATGTCGGCTAATAATGCAGCAACATGTCTGCTGCAATCAGCTTCTGGCTGAAGCTCTTACTGAACATTTAAAGCTGAAACCAACCCATAAAAACAGAAATCAGAACAGCTGCAGCACGCTGCCATGCACACTGCAGCTCTTTGTGAATTAATAGCACCAAAAACGACAAAAAGACGGATTTTGTGAACCCAAACGCTTCTGGTTTTGTTCTTCTCTTCCTCATATTCTCATCACATTTCTAAATCTGATATTTTAAGACATTTAAGAGTTGTTCAGCCTTCACGTGCCTGTAACACAGATGCTGCTTTTTTAATAAACAACTCTTGATAAAAAGCTTGTTAGAACTACTCTGGTATGCTGAAGGCTGACAAATGTAATTTTATAAACATTTAAACTTATTTTAAAGGAAAACTGCACCAGAAAAAGGAGGAGAAATACCCTACGCTCCACAGTGAGCGCTGTGAACTCACCACTATGCTTTTGGTCTGTTCGTCGGCAGCCTCCTGCATCAGGCTGGTCAGCTGACTGAGGTACTTCTGGTTCTCCTGCAGCAGTCGGGGGGCTGCATCGCTGAGGAAACAGACATCAGCTCGGTCACATGAGGCCATCTCTATATGTACAATGGGCTTTTCTGTAGTTAGAATAGTAAACACAGAGGGGCAACTATCTGCAGATTCATACGTTCAACCCAGAAGCTGTTTAACAAGCATTAAAAAAGGAATAAATGGATGCATGTTCCAGAGAGAACAACAACAATCCTTCATTCACTGCAAAGGGACAACATGTTCACACACGGTAAAATATATATAACCAGGGCGAAAATCCTCCACGATGAAGCCGTAAATCTACTGATTTTGATCTAATGTTTTATCTTCACAGTAAATATAATTTCTGTTGTTATTTGCACTGTTTTGTGGGAAAGTCTTGTTTTTTATTACAATGCCTTAAACTTTTTAGATAGCAGTAAAGTGTTTAGTTTGTATTTATTTTGTACTCTTTATTTTATAGTTATTGTGTTCTGTGCTTCCAAATGTTAAAAATAAACAAATGAATGTGCACAACAAACATACATTTAGTTACTCAACATCGAGTGCATAATTACAATTTTTTTTTACAAAAACTGCTCAAAAAATGATGCGAGAACGTAAATAACATCTACTATAACCTTTACAGGTAAAATTAACTTTTACCTTCTCTAAATCATTATATCCACATGTCCGCCTGGTCGGTGTTTACGTATTTATTTACAACATGTTTTCTCTAATAAGAGGAGTAATCACAAAAAAAATCCAAAAGAAGTGTTTGAACCATTAACTGAGCTAAAATACGTCTGGACTGCGTGATGACGTCTGATCAGACGGACCCAGTTTTTACTGGAAGAGCAAACCTTCGTGTTCTGAATTCAGGATTTATTCTGCAGACACGGTGCGAATAGATGAAGGTGTGAGTTACCCGTCATTTGGCCCAGGTAGGGAGGTCAGGGGGTGGGGAGAGCTGACCGGCTGAGCCGACTGCGACCACTGAGAGACCTGCAGCAGGTTCGACGACTCGGGACTGGCAGCGATCGAGCTCCGTGACGAGTTCTGGGCCTGGAGAAGAGGCAGATGATCCCATTAAATGGAGCAGAAATACACAAACAAGCAGTGTGACTCTACAGCAGGAATGCAGGCGGCATAGTTTCCCTCTGACTGTGTTTGGGACGGGGCAAGAATGAGGAGCAAACACCTCATCTTTGGAGAAAACACAAGGGTGGACCTCAGTCAACAAGAGATACAAACAGTCTGGAAGGTCAATAAAAACTATTATTAATGTATTTTCCGGACTATAAGTCGCACTTTCTTACAAAGTCCGGCCGGTTCTGGGACTTATAGTGAGGTGAGACTTATATGTATAATTTTACATGTTTGAAAAGGTTAATTTCTACTTCAGATCAGCTGGCTCTGACGGGTGAACAGAGAAACGGTTGTTTATGAGGTGCTCCGAATGTTTAATCCTGACTTTAATCCTGCTGCATTAGCTACCAGGCAGATATTCAGGTTGTTGTTCTGTGTGACACGTTTAGTTGAATAACTTGCCTTATGTTAAATTCATGTTAAATGAATTTCTTACGGTCCAGTGTGACACATACAAGGTTTTTACCTCTTTATGGTGAGTTATTTGACCGATTGGCCTGATTGGGACGGAGCGACGTATAATCCAGAAAATACTTTAATTGTAACACATAATTATCCACAGAAAAGCTGAAAAGCTTGGTTTGGTTGGTCTTCACCTACGCTGTGGATTTGCAACCTGTCGACTGTCCCTGCTTCTCCAGTTAGAAGATAAAAAGGTGAAAATGCAGAAAAACTCACGCAGGCGATCTTGAGTAAATGCCAGAACTCCCTCTGTCTCTTGATCTGCATCTGCATCACCGTGTTGTCGGCGTCCTTGATGCTCTCCAGGGTCTTCTCGATTCGTGGAAATAAGTCAATGATCTTCTGTTTGCTGATGAGGATCTTACTGTGGGCGAAGGACGACACAGAAACGGCACGGTGTTAAAAACGCTGCGCTGTTCTACATCTGAGACGGATTTAGGAATGAGAGCAAAAACAGTGAATCCTAAGATTGAATGATCATCCCGGAGGGTTAGGGTTAGGCTCTGTACCTGAGGTGGGTGTACAGGTCTTTGAGGACCTTGTCCTGGTTCTGGACCGTCTGGATGATGGCTTTCACCATCTCGGAGCTGTCGCAACTCACATCGGAATCAGGTACTGAAACAAATGTCATTTATTTTATCTCCTTTTTGACTTCCATACGACTGCTGAGTAACGTACGAACAAAACCGTCTCTTACTTTTGCATTTCATCTTCAGCTGCTTGTAGAGGTCGATCGCCTTTACTTCTCTGTAAGCAAACACATTAAATATAAAACATCCGAACATTTAAACCTGAAGCTTTCATTGAGGAGCTGATTAGGGTCTTTCTATCTGATGTTCCATGTTAATCATGACGCAGATAGTTGTTGATAATGATCCTTTTACATTAACGTGGTTTGGAAAGCTTATAAACAGTCACTAAAACATTTTATTTCTCAGCCAATGAAAATAAAAACATGAAAATATTGCTAAAATTGTCATTTTAAACAAAATGTTGTCTTGAAAATGTTGATCAGGTTAAAATATGAGTAAATGTCGTTCTCGCTGTTTGCCATTCCAGCTGCACAGAGGAGGGTCTGTCTCTTTAAATCTGATTCACACCACAGAAATTCACACTATTTAAAAAGGAATTTTACAAAAACCTTATTACTTTTTTTGAAGAATTTAGCATTTTTGTCTTGAAAAATTAACGACTAAGATTATTTTTTAAAACCTCTGCAGGTCATTTTTCTATCCTTTTAGCCCATTTCTGTGACTAAATGACACCTGGACAGTCCATGTTCAGGTCAAGTATGATTATGTGTCCAAATAATGAGGTTAGCAGAATATCTGAACATACTGAACGAGGAGGTTATTCCATCTTCTCTGATTTCTAGATGACAACAGCAGGATTCATGGGGCTCAGATTGTGAGGAATGTTCAGGAAGCTTCTACTCTAATCACCTCATCAATACAGCCTGGTGGTGAAAATTAATCCAAGTCTGGACGAAAATAACGTTGCAGAACTTATTAAAATGACGCCACGGCGCAAACTTCCGCAATCAAAGCTAAAAGATGCCCAAAAAAACAGATTTCTTTTTGGACGGGCAGGATAAAATGCAGTTTTCTGAAAAAAACATTTGTCCAATTAAATGCTAAATATTTAAAAGAAATGGGGAAAACGTGAAACGTATACAATATCGCGTGATTGTTTATCCTGCTAAGATCCAGCTGGGAGTGTTTACAGCATGCGGCTGCTGACCTACATCCAACACATCCGCCTGGGAAGCCAAACTAAACCGATAAACACAATGAAAAGTTAAAAACAACCGAACAAGGAAGATCATTTGTTTTAAATGGACTACCTCTGCATGCATCATTGTTGACTTTATTTAATCTACCAGTCTGAGATGTGATGACTGTGTGCGGTTAAAAACCTGACGAGTCCTGAATATTACTTACAGCTGCTCCATCTTGTCTCCTTGGCGCCGGGCGTACGGGCTCCTCTGCAGCTCCACGATCTCAGAGTGCAAAGCCATGATCTCGTCATCCAGGTGGCTCACTTCTGCCACCTGCAGGGCATAAGGGGAGGCAAACTAAGGGTTAAAAACCGACATTATGAGGTCACCAATGCTTTAATAATCTGGTTTTTAAATACATCCTGGTACCTGTGCAAAAGCAGCCGCTCTCTCTTCATTCTCCTGCCAGGCTTTCAGCATCTTTTCAGAGGCTTTGAAGAGACACAGACGCTCAGTTAAAACACGCCATCGTCTCCCGTCATGACAAACAGCCAGGATACACTCACATATCCCATAATGCATCTGATCGCTGTACTTTTCCAGGTCATACTGGATGCTGCTCTTGAAAAAGTCCAGCTTGGCTTTGAGCTGCTGAGAGAAGCCGAACATGCTGTTCTTACACCTGGTCAGGTTGGTGTTGTAGCGCAGGAGACTCAACCTGCAGGGATGGAGAATCACCGGTAAATACGGTGAATTTTCACAGTTACAGCTATAATAACCCAACAGATTCAGTAAGTCTGTAAAACCAAATGTTTTATAAATCAGATTATAGCAGACAGAAAGTAGTAAACTTTATTTCCCTGAGGATGCAGACTCTCTCAGACATGCTCTGAATATTCGGAAGTGCCTGTGGCCTCATTTCTGCCATGATGGTGAAATGACCATGTCTGTCCTGCAGCATAAATAACTCTAATAATAGTTAGTTTAGTGCCTGATAGTCGACAAAGATCCACAGGGTTCGCCTGGATTCAGTTTGGTAAAAAAGCAAATCTGCAAACCCGGAATGTGTGAGGCGGCAATAAACCCGTTATGATATCATTATTATGTAATTCTAACAAGTAAATTATACATTCTGGTCCAAGATGAGAAAAAAAAAATTGTTTCAGATGAAAAAGCAGATTTATTTCAAGCTAAAAAATGAAGAAAGCCTCATTTTGCTGATTTAAAAAAAAAAAAAAATGACGAGAGGAAGCTGCTGTCCCTCGTTCTTGACCACGGGTCCAGCTCCATTTGCAGCTCAGCTCTGAATCACGCTGCTTTGTATCATCTCACATACAGGAAAAGTATACCCAAATACTACTGGCCAGTCCAAGTCTCAGAAACGTTTGCTGAGAAAAACCCAGCGACATTAAACCGGACTCCATTGTGTTTGTTTGTTTCCCCATTACTTTACAAAAGTAAAAGAGATTAAAATCAGAAAAACATATGGAAGCAGTGGAGATAAATAACCTGCCCAGAATGATTCACTTTGAACCGAGCTACACTGTAGGAAACACTAACACAATTACGGTAATGAATGTTGGAAAATGTGATGTTAGAGGAACGGATTAAGTTACACAGATTATACACTACAGCAAAATTTCCTGAGCGCAGCAATGGGATGCTTTCATGTAAATCAGACTAATGACACCAGAGTGTTTAGTTTCCAATAAAAGCAAACAGTAAAAACTGGCTCTAGAGGAAATGCACCCTCAAATGATCTCTGCTGTGACTGGGCACGTTGTAGAAAACCAAATTAAAACTAATTAACTTCATTAACTAGACGAGGGGGTAGAGCAAACACTGAATGTGTTGTTGCAAAGATTTCAGGGCTCAAGAATTGCAAAATCTAAATATCGCAATAAAAAACTGACCTTAATTCTGAAAAACCTCTCAAATATCAGCAAGAGGTGGTTTTTCCAGACATGTTGATATAGATACAGGTATATAATGGAAACAATTTCTCCGTATTTACACATCTGTAGGGGGTCACGTGAGCAGTTCAGATCCAGTAAAGATGCAGAGTACATATTTACGTACGGACGGAGGAGGAGACGGAAATCTTTTTCCAAATTATTAAAGAAGAAAGTAGAACCAGCATCCTCGATGGCCAACAACAGAAAATGTTCTGGTTCTCCATCTTCCACAAAGCAGAGTCCAAGCAGGACAAAATTTTACCAGAACTACGGCTTACGCGCTAAAAACCAAGAGAAACGCCTGTAAACTGTACTTTTACTTTGTCAAAATTTTAGAAAAATTCCCTTTATTTAGCAAAAAAATGGTAATGGAAACAGCCGAAGGCAATATTGGCTTATAAGCAACAAGTTTGCAGATATGAAGAAGTTTTTGTTGGTTAAGTTGTGATTGTAGTCAGAAAAAAAAAAGGCGTTTTAACTTCACTTCTGACAACTTTATAAAAAAAATTAAAAAAACAACTTCTGAGATGAGCTGAAAAACGCAAAACAGATTTTACATTATTAATTCTTCCAGGGAGTAAAACACAGAACTAAATCCCTGAAATGAACCAAATTAAGAGTCATGTGACTTACATGGCGGCTCTCTGGCCCTGGAACAGTCGGCTGTAGTCGTCCTTCAGGCCACAGATGTAGCTCACAGCTTCGCCCCACACTTTCTTCAGCATCACCAGAGGCAGCTGCGTCTTAGCTTCTTGTACTGCAAACATAAAACACAACGTCATGGAGGGAAACATCTGGAACAGAGACTCATCCAGGAATGGGTCAATAAAAAAAAAAAAGATCTCACCGATAGTGTTGACTTTCTCCGGCAGCCGCCTGGCACAGAAGGGACCGGAGTACCTGGTGATGCTCTTGTCAAACAAGTAGACGATGTAGCTATCCCAGCCTCTCTGCACAGGAGGAAAGAAATGATCACTTTTACAAACAGGAGCGCCGCTTTCCTGCAGCTCAGAGGAGCCTGACGGGTGATTCCCTCGATGCAGACGCTTCACACTTCATGTTTTAATTAATATTCCAGAAGGAGAAGAACATGTGACACTTATTGATCTTATCATAGTCACCATCCCGGTATTTCTCCCACACAGCTATGAAGCCTTTTAACCAAAACACATCATTTCCTTTCATTTTCCATCCATAATCTCAACATTAAAACATGCACCTGGTTGTTCTGCCAGTTTATGTGTAGATTCCTCCACAAAGTTATAAAGTCAGACGGTACATATCAGCCAAAGATGAGAAATGAGTTAAGCAGACCAAAGCCTTGAAGACTGGGGATAAATGTATGCACATCAGGAAAATGCAGGACAAAGAACATCCCAGAACTGTTTAAATAGCTGAATATTTAAAAACTGAAAGCTATGATCTATATCCTAACATAGACGGCAGGTTCACCTTATTTAAACTCACCCTGCTACAACTTTTTGACAAAATAAAGAAAATAAAGGTTCACATTTTCCATCACCAATCTGCAGAAGAAGCATTTCTAACCCAGATTTTCATCTCTTGGATAAACCATGATTATTTCATATTTATTCACTACTGCTGCTGAGTGAAACCATCTGTGACCTGGAGAGCAAAAACTAAAACTAATATCTGGGGTTTTAGAGCGACACCGTTTACTGTGAGCTGCGTTTGCATCAGCGTACCACTCCGTCCAGGACGCACTGAGCGGCGGGCTTCCTGGGGTCCAGCGAGACGCCCGTCTCCTGCAGCAGCTCCTGGTTCACCACTTCGATCTTGGTTTCAGCCTCGATGCGCTTCTGCAGAGTGTGGAGACTCTCCTCTGGGCTCAGCTGGAACGAGTGAACCTGAGCTGTGGTCATGTTCAGGATGTGGACGACCTGAGGAGAGAGAAGATGAAGCATAAACGGTTTAAAATTATGGTTTGGCTGTTCGGACAAAACTGCAAGTAACTTTAAATATTTCTTTCTTATAAAGTGTCTGTTCAGAATTATCCTCCTTCTAAGTGAAAGGTTATACAGGAAGACGTCATATGGCTCTGCTTTAAGGCCGCCACACATTACAGAGTTTTTCAAACCAGGGTTCTCCAATCAGGCTCCTGATTTCGATACCGATCACATGGATTGGCTGTAATTTTTCTAAATGTAATCATAATGAGGTGTTAAACTAAGCATGAAAACAGGACTGATGTCTGAGCTTCATATATCTAACTTAGAAGGGATGAGAAACCTTCTTTAACAAGATTTTTTTAGGGCATGTTACAGGATGCGATCACGCTTACACACAGCAGACATGTTTGTTCAAGTTCAAGTTTATTTATATACCACATTTACAACAACCAGAGATGCCCGAAGTGCTGAACAGAGAGAAAAATTAAAAGATAAAACAATAAAACCAAAATTCATAAAAAGATATAAAAAGTAAATCACGCAAATAAAGCAGTGGCAGACTCATCTATGTTTAAAAGCCAAGGAAAAGAGGTGGGTCTTAAGCTTAGATTTAAACCTGAGAGGGACTGGGCGGTTCTATGTGGAGCGGCAAACTGTTCCACATCTGGGAGCGGCCACCGAGTTTGTGTTGGATTTGCAGCCGCATGCATGCGCCGCGTGGAGGGGGAGATAAACAACAATGCACACAGCGCTTCTGCTGGCTGTAAAATATAAAGTACAGTTGATCGGGTTCGCGAACACGATCAGATGCTTTTTTAGGGGTCTCGGCAGAGAGTGATCTGTGACCGATCGATCTGAACGCCGTTAATTCAACACTTGATGATAACAAAAGACACATTTCTCTCTTCTGGTCTTACAGTGTGTGGTGTGAACCACAGAGTACAGCGCGCACATACCCGATCCTGCATAGACGAATCTGACTTTAGTGTAAACAAACGCACCTGGACAAACAGGAAGAAGCAGGGACGGCTGTTTTCAGCCACGTACTTTATGAAGAAACTCAAAAAAGAAAGCGATTAAAATTAGCTACCAGTATTACAGACAGCTCAGAGCCAGGCTGCAAGTGATGGGATGTTAAGATTTTTTTTTTTTTTTTGTGGACTTCCTTTTCCCTCAAAAAATGTTCAAAAAATGTTCATTGTTTTAATCTTTCCTCCGTTCAGAACGGACGAGACCAAATCACTCTGAACAAACCCAAAGCACAAGAAAATCAGACACCATCTCGTTTGCAGACATCATAAAATCAGGAATGATGATAAGAATCAGCCCAACTCATCACCAGCCATTATTTCTTTGCATAAAAGTCTTTATGATGTGCTAGTGAGCAAACTTGCCTTCATGCTCAGGATCTCCTCCAGTACTTCGAAGCACAGCGGCTTCTTGGTGTCTGCGTTCATTCGGCCGCCTCTCTGCTCTGGATTCCACTTCAACATCAGCTGAAGCAGGGCCTCCATTGGCTCCAGCAGCGTCCTACAAAACAGAGTTTATCCAGCTTTAAGTGGGACCCATAGATTCTTTAAAAAGGAAATAAATAAACAAATAACAGTATTAAACTGTTATATTTACAGAAACTACTAAACTCTCCGGTTGCTAACCTGCTGAGATTGTTGGGGTAGGGGAGATGCGTGGAGAACCGGACATCCCCGTTCGGTTCTTCCACAGCCATGATGTCTTTTGGACCTTTATTCCTGACTTTGCTGGCCCTATGGAAGAGGACAGACAATCACAACTCACCATCAAACATTCGGAAAACTGAAACACAACATTCACACAGAATCTGTGCGAATATTGATCGAACTTTTGAACTATTAATGTTTTTCTTGTTAACTGAACCTGGGCACTTGCTGGAACAAACAGTCAGCATTGGGGTGTTTAAACATTCAGAGCTGGTCCGGTAAATATCACCACCTACCAGGGAAAAGCCGGGTAATATGACAACTTGCAGGGAAAGCATTACACTCCGCCCTGCAGGAGGATTCAGACCAGAGAAAAGCACAACTTTCTGATGTTCGGGCCGGTTTATCCTTTCTAAGGGGGCTGCAGACATGGCTCCACACAGTGGAAGCTGCCAGCCGTCCTCAAAGATAAAAACATATCTACTTTCTCTGCAACTACAAGTTGCTGCTGTCACAGGTTCAGAGAGACAAATTGTTACTCTATTTGGTTAAAAATAGAGACGAGGCCACTCTTGAAGCCGTAATTGCAACAGCCTCATTAAAAAACAGATGCCCCTGGATGTTCTGTTTACACCAACACTGACCAAACCCAGAGCCTTTAAATGATTAAAATATCTGCTATTACAGCCAGGTTGGAGCTGGTGTTTCAGACAGATTCACAGGCTGACGAGGATATTGGGTCAGGTCGCTCAACTCGCTTTTCTCCTCATGATTTCTGGTGTCAAATTTAAAAAAATCACAGTATCATAAACTGCAGCTTTAAACTTCCCCTCAATATTCAGAGAATATGACCATACATGTTCTCACTGCACACGTTTACACGGTTATAGTGTGTAAGAATTACTGACATCTTGTGGTAAAGATGCAAAGCACTGTTGTAAACCCTCGGTCAGAAGTTTTCAGACATTTAAACCAACGGTACAGCATCTACGGTGGCCTTCAAGGTCAAAAATTCTTCCCATAATAAACATGTTTTCATCTGTGAGTGGATCCAGTAGCATCAGGTGCAGCGATAACTGCACTACAGGATGCTACATGTGATCTTCTAAGGTCCTTTTCAAGTCGTTACCTATCCCAAATGGTGCTCTAGGCCCTGTTAAAGCCAGTACTGCAGTTTTAAAGCTCAGGGATCGTTTGTCCATTCAGAGACATCGTAGTAAAAATGGCCCAAATACAGCAGCTGCTTTGCATTTGGCAGGTTGATATAAGTCATTAATTAAGTCATTTTACAAAAAAACAACAGTTATTTTTGTAAAATGATTAAATACCAAAAGAAATAAAAAAACATGTTTTTAATTAGGATTATTTTTTTCTGTCATTGACATTTGATTTTGTTACAAAATGCACCTTTAAATGATTAACTAAGTGCTTTAAGAAGAGCTGAAACCAGACAAATGGCAGCGGGGTCGACTGGAGGGCAGCAAGACTCACGAGTTGCATTAATACGTAAATTTCAGCCCAAACTGGGAGAATTCCAGCAAAGCCTAAAACCTATTATGGGGCCAAATACATGATTGTTTCCATAAATATATTGCTTTGTTAATATTTTTGCTTGTAGTTTTGGCTCCACCTGCTGGCCTGTTTTCACTGCTTCTCATCTCAGACGTTTATTATGTAGCTTTTATCTAATTGCCCTAAATTTGTACTTCCTCACACTGCTTTCACCACTTCCTGTCTGTAATGAACCAACAGATACAAACCGGCAGCTGAGTTACTCTGAAAAGGAAGCGATTAAAAAAGGTCAATATTTTGAGCATGTTACCCATAAAGAGCGACGTCTTTTAATTTATGTAATTTAAGTCAAATAAAAACATTGTTTCCTTCTCTTCATCTGAAAACTGATGTGCATCCGTCCCTTTAAATCCCTCCCACACGAACATCTGATCTTATAGGTCATCTTACCACTGCACAGGCTGCAGGTTGTGCAGGAACGGACGGAAACCACAGCTGCATTCAAAGATCATGGTGCCAAAGCTCCAGTAGTCCACAGTGACGGTGTACGGCTTGTTCTCAAACAGCTCGGGTGCCTGTGCAGGAAAAAGTGCTGCTTTTAGACCTGCTCCTCATGATAATCACCCGTATTATCCATCATAGCACACGGCGAAACCAGGCTTTTACCAAATACTGGAGCGTGCCAACGAAGGAAGTGCACAAACTCCCCTGGTCCAGGTCTTTGGCGTAACCCAAGTCGATGATCTTGTGAACCATCTGCAGAGTGAGAAGTAAATCAGAGAGTTTCTTCCAGCTCACACAGTCAAAAGGAGCAACCATAAAAGCAGAATGTCTACCTTTCCATTGATGTCCTGCAGCACTATGTTTTCAGGTTTCAGGTCTCTGTGTATGATCTTGTTTTCATGTAGATACTGGATACCAGATCCTAGATCAGGAGGGGGAAAAACGTCAGTGATGAAGCTGGAAAAGACCCGAATGAAGCTACATGCAGGGAAAAACAGCAAACGTACCGACGTCGTTGAGTAACGAGAGGACTTCGCTCTCTTTGAGGCCGCAGCAGTTCTCGGGTCTGCTCAGCACCTGCCGGCCCAAAAAGGAGAAATTAGTTTCACGTCTGTCAGAGGGGCGACAATTTTCCCAAAAAGTGCAACAGCTGCTTGAATGGTAAAACCTCTCAGGTCAAATCTGCGTCACCTCACATATTTTTTTAAACTTTTGTTAATCAAGCTTTCTTTGCTTAGATCATAGGTGTCAAACTCTGGCCCTCAGTGTAATTATATTTGGCCCATGAGGCGATACAACACGACTACCAGACCTGGCACAGCACATATACTGCTAATACTCCAAATCCCAGCATGCTTTGCTGGTTTTTTCGGACACATCAGAGGAAACTGAGCCAGAATTAATGTCTTCCTGCTACTGCAGGGCCGAACCGCTGCACATACATTCATGGATGCTGCTTATTATATTTTTAGACTTACTATTAGCCTGTAGAAAAAGATTATTGAAACTCAAATCAGAAGGCTTCAAAAGAAGAGAGACATATAGTTTGTATTTAAATTCTGTTAAATGCATTATTTGTTGGACAGTATTTAGCGTTGCTTGTTCATTTTTCAGCGCCAAGGAGCGGTCGCGGACTCTGCCGCAGCTCGGACTCATCACAACATCGCTGGAAATACCGCAGGTTTTCAGCTTCCCTCGGAGTTCCCCTGCTTATATTTATTAATATAATCGCCTCACTAAATGCTGCTGCAGCACCGGCTGCTGTCAGATTTATTTTTATATTCCACCTTGCTGGCGAATCCGTTGCCGTGTGACATCATTCAGATATCAGAGATCCGAAACTACTGATGACAACAAGACCTGTTTCACTATGAATATAATTTCATACAGAGCACTAATCAAACATTATTTATCAAGGCATTATTTAGAAAGATCAGGGCTGAAGTTATCTGGGGGAGAGATAGTTCTTTAGTTGTTTTATTGTTAAAAATTACCGGATCCACTTTTTTTATGGACTGACTTCCTGCCTGAACGATCCCACCTGGTCAAATTGACGAGGAATCCAAGCAGGAAAAATAGAACAGCCGCGTATTTTAGAGAAGCGGCAAGCGACGGCGCTTCTGGGGCGCTTCAGAAACCTCTGCGCGGCGCCCCCTGGTGGAACGGGTTCCGAAGGATTTAATTGCGTCGCTTCCGCGTGCGTTGGGTTTTGGGGGTTAACTTGTTAGAGTCCACATAAAAAGGTTCATTGTTCTATTTTTTTTAACAAATATCAATACTGTGACTTTTTCCCACCGGGGGTTTGAGTTTGACTCGCCTGGCTTAGATCACAAAACAACCAACTTACAATAATGACCAACACGGCGTGTTGAGATGGCTCTGAAACGCACACGGATACAACAACGATCAGTAAGCTTCCTCACCTTCCTCAGGTCTCCTCTGGAGCAGTACTCCATGGCCAGCAGCGGAAGATCATTCAAAGAAATAAGCTTTATTTCCTCTGGAACATCCTGAGCTGTCACCACGTTAATATGATTCAACCTGAGAGAGAAAGACGACAAGAGATGAGGTTGCGTTACTTTCAAACAGCACTGCACCATCATCTACTGCAGAGTTATTTCTATAACAAATGTTATGCAAATAAACAATAAAAAAGTTAAAGTGTTTATGGAATAAACACAGTTTAATTTAGTATCATAAAAGAAAACATACAAAAGAGGAGTATATTATATGTTATGTGGAAAAGTATTCTTAAAAAAATCTAACCAACGACTGGCTTATAAATAAAATAGAGAAATGTAAAGCGGGTCCAGAGTGGTGATATTAGGGAAAGGAACTCGTTAGTAGGGCTGGGCGATATGGCAAAAAAAATAAAATCTCTGATTTTTTAAAACCAAATCCGATTTTCGGTTTTATTCAATTTTCTTTAATCTTCCTGTCTTTTCTTTAAAACAGATCACAAATATTAGATTTTATGGGAAAACATGCTTTTATTTCAATCACCCATTCAGGAAGTTGACCTAAATTCAAAGTGCACATTTTTTAGGTTGTGAAACTGACTTGTAAAACAAGCTGGCAGGCCCTGCCACTGTAAACAATGAAAATATAACTTTCACGCATACAGTTGTACATGTCGGCAAAATATTTCCGGCTAAGAAAATCTCGATTTTCAAAAAATGTAATCCTCATTAATATCAAATTCAATTTATCGATAAAATCGATTTATTGCCCAGCCCTACTCGTTAGATGTGTACAACCACTGGATGACATAAAAATGAAGCACTAACTTTTTCATGATCTGTATCTCTCTGCCCCATCTGTCCTTGTTTCTTGGTGTGAGCTCCAGACGGCACATTTTCACAGCAATTTTCTCATTTGTTCCCTGGAAAAATAAAAACACAGATTCATTTATTACACAAATGATTCCTGAGCCACTCCCGATTCCTCACACAAAGAAAAGACAGGCGTGTCACTTCACTGAAACCTGCACACACATACATAAATATATGGTGAATAAAACAAATCAGTCTGCCTTTTTTCACCGATCAGATGATCCAGGACTCATTCTTCCATCAGACCTGTTGCTTGTCGTTTGAGGCATTCAACTCAGCAATTTTCTCCCAGTTTTCCTTTTCTAAACCACTTGTTGTCATTGCTTTGCTGTATATTTGATTTTTGTTTCAGATTGTTGTGTTTAAACGACGTTATAAATTAAATTGGACTGGTTGGAGCCAAGCGGCAACCTCTGGCTTAGAAACATCCCCAATCCCCATAGACTCTCATGGTAAAAAGAGCAACTTTACAGCAGAATTAAACATGTTATTGCTTTCATAACAGTTTCATTAATGGAGATGACTTACAAAGAGTCTCTACGACTAATAAGCTTTAAAACGTCATGGCAAAAAGGCTCTACAATTGGATCCTTTAGCTCATGTGACACCGTTCGATAATATGATTGGACACTGAATTACAGCAGATGGTACTAAAAACATTTTAGCTTTAAAAGCTCAGCTTTACCTTCATGTTAATGAGGTTAGTTTTTAGCAAATCATTCACGATAACCCGTTTATTTGTGTAAAAATATTTTAATACATAACAAGCCATTATTGTTGGTATTTTTCCCAAATAAAACAATTTCTACAAACAGCTCAGCTCTTTTCTGAGGGCTGCAGTGAAGTGGAGCTGCAGCCTAAAGGAAAACTTTGAAAGACCTTCAGAAAGCCGGAGAGCTATTGATCGTGGCCAATTTAAAATATTACACAAAAAGTCTGGCTGCTTTGAAAATATAATGAAGGGAAAGCTGGATTAAATCGTCTTTACAGTAGTGGGTATAAAAATATACCTGAAATCACCAGCCAAATTAAATTATCACAAGATGAAGCCAATGATTACTCTGTATTCTGAGCCAGTTTCACCCGTTTTAAAAATCTTAAAAGCTCATCTTTTACTTAAAAATCCTTTTGCTCATCATCAGGAAAAACGTGCAAGCTTCAATCCGGTACGTGGATTTATCTGATAAATATATAATAAATGAATGAACTCATTAAGACTGTTAATCAGAGCCAAAATATGAGAATGAAAGTTACTTCAATAGAAAATATGGATCTGTTTCATGCTGGGTAAGTAACGTTAGCATGAGCTGGCTAAGCTACGTTTTCAGACATGTCCAAAACGAAGTAGAAAACGTTTTCACAGTGAATGTTATGCGACCTAAATTCTTGACAACATATTTGCCCAGAGTCTGTCAGTAGTTTTGGCTGATTTTTTTTTTTTTTAACAGGCCGAAATGTGTTCAGATTTTTTAGCTAAGATAACGTCTGCTAACCTAAGGGTCTCCTGTTGACATGGCAACAGTAAACATTGGCATGGACTGATGATCTGTAGACACAGAATTTAGCTGTATTTACTTTGAATTTTAGCACAAAACACAAAGACATCTATAGGAAATAATTCGTTTAATTTGCAATATCTGCATGGGACATACACAATCCACGTATGAAAACGCACGTCCATTCAAGACTGTAATTCAGCTCATAGACTAGGTAATATTTTTTTCAATTTCTCAATTTATGGTTTCATCATGACTGAGTCACTGTTAAAACAAACCAATTTCAGCTCTAATGCTTCTGTCTGATATATGTTTCTATTTCGATTGTCAGGATATTTTGCTGTTGTCTGGTTTTTACTAATGCTGGGTTCACACCTACAGATTTTCACAGTCAGACTGAAAACTGAAAGGGTAGCATGAGGGTCCACCCTGTTTGTCTCATCCCTCTCCTAGTCATGATGACACACCTCCTGTATTGGTTTGGCACCAGTGGCGTTTTCTCCCAGAAGCAAAGGGAAGCACAGCCTCCTCTATTTTTTTGCTGCATTCATTTATTAATTTTCAGACCGTGGCTGTCATTGTTCTGAAACTCTTAATTTTAGAG
>JAVQJG010165518.1:0-17026 GCA_036024015.1 Craterocephalus amniculus
ATTCTTGTCCTAACTTTCTCTTACTTCTTCTCCTACGAGCGTGCCGCGTCAGATTCAAGAAACGCTCTTAGCGTCAGATTAATCCGTAAATGTCCTTCATAAACTTGATGCATTCCACCTGTACGTAGGTGAGACGCGCGTTCACGAGAATTGACAATTTGCATAATTAACGCCCCTATAACTCCAAATTGGGCCAAACCTCCCACGCTTGTCAAAACGCGTTCATTCACAAAAATGGCATGGAGGTTAAATAAGAGGAATTTCACCAGTTCGGAGATCGAGGTTCTGCTGACTGAGATCAACAAAGTGAAACCGGTCAAATACTGAGGAAAAGTTAATTTTAGGTTTGATATTCAACATATTCAGACACCCGTTTCCCGACCCAGTGTCGCTTTGGTTGAAGACATAACGTGACCGTTGCATCGAGCCTCTCATCCCCACGACAAAGCGGCATTAGTCGGGAGATCAAACATAAAACTAAATTTACCTCGGTCTCGGTCAGTAGTGGAATTAAAGGACCGGCAAACGCCGAACAGTGGGACAAAAGTGCTATAAATGCACTTGACATGTTCTTCAAAACCATCAACTGACTTGTAGGCGTACTTTTTAAAAAAACGAAATCAGGCCGAAAAATATATGAAAAACATAATTTATAATTCGAACTGTAGAGCTAAAAGATATATGATGATATATTTTATATTGGATTTTTCAATGCACAATTGCTCTTTTATCACGACAAAAGCAATCCTTTAGCGAAAAACATAGATTTGGATGACAGCAGAGTAATTGCGCAAGATTATGCACCACTACGTCACATCTGGACCACTCGTAGAATTCGTTCGTGCCTAAAGAAAGATTGGAAATACGAGAATATTGGTGAATCCAGCAGTTTGTCCTAAATCGCTCGTACGAGCCATTTAAGAATGAATCTGTTCGTACGAGTGCTTCTTGCATGAGGGCCAATGTCCAAGTGAAATGCTAGCAGTATTTAGCTTCATTTGACCTCAAACCTGCCAAAAATATAAAATAGTGTTGCTGCAAGCAGAACTTTAGCCACAGAGGATTTACACCCTGGACTTTTGTGTCCCGAGGCAAAGTATAATCTTCTGCTCTGGGTTACTAACACTGTCATACGCACACCTTATCATGCATTAGGGAAATTACATCATCTTTGGTATTAACTTTACGCTGATAGGTTTTCACAAAAACCTTTTGCTTAATCCATTTGGATTAAACGTCATTGCGTTTCTCCGGCTAATGGACCGAACAAACACTGTGATGAAGTTCGAGCAAACTGTTTGCTGAAACAGAAAGTGTTTTTACAGTTTCAGTTAAGGTTTTTAACACATCTGGAAAGCATCATGTGATAACTACTATCCAGAGGAAGTCTATGTTAATTTTCATGACATTGATGTACATCACATCGTATATCATGAAGCAATCAAGTCTGATCAAAGTTCAAAGTGTGAAATATCTGTACATTTTCATTTGAGCAAATATCATACATGCAGCTTATTAATGAAATAAACTCTTTTAGAGTTTGTGGTGCATTTGATGATTAATACATTGAATGGATATAACCAAATACGTCTTTAATTTTAGGATAATTTTTCAAATTGTCTGTGAGTGACTGCAATTTTCTGAAAAATGACATATTCTTTTAAAAAAATAGCATCTTTATAAAGTCAGAACAGAACAATACTTAAATTAAAAAAAGGAGAAGAAGACAGAAAGACAGACAGAGGGCAGACAGTTTTGTGATGAGATGAGTGAGTGATTTGTCCTGCGTTGCCAAAAATAGGTTTTTTACAAATGTGGAAACGCTGATATTTTAAGGCAGAAGGCTAGCGAGGCAGAGATGGATATTAATTGAAGGATTAATCTGGGTAAAAAGCTGGACTCTGAGTAGTTTGGGTTTTTAGGATGAGGTTTAAGCCTGTCTTGGTTTTTGCTGCATCCCTTCTAGCAGAGAAAAAAAAGGTAAGAGAAATACAAAAAAGAAGAGAAAAACAAAGAGAAGAGAAGAGAATCAAATGAATAAGAGCACAATTAAAGAAAAAGAAAAAAATACACATGTATAACAATGCTCCTGCAACTGAACCCTTATAAAAATGTCTTTTACAAAATTCCTTCTCTGTCAAAAGGAAAAGTCTTACTAACTGGTTAAGAATGACATCATTAGCACTCAACACTTCCAATAAAATTACAGCATAATCCTCCTTCAAAGTGGACGAGCTGAAACTTGCCCAAAGTGAGATTTCCCACATGGTTCACAGATTAATGTTCATTGATCAAACGGGATTCTATAATTACAAAGTCTTGGCCTGGTGATCGAGACCTGATAACTAAATGCTGAATAATTAGGTTCTTAACCCAAAGTGAACACAGCAGTGCGCTGGACAGGATGGGTCCGGCAATTTATCTTTTAGAGGTTTTTAGAACATACATACAGTTTGTGTTTGGGCAGTAACAGTTTGAGTCTGGTGGTATGTGAGGCCTGACAGAGGTCAGAGTAGACGCAGCTGAAAGAGAGTTTCTCACCATGAAACAGAGCAGGCAGCTCTTCTGGCAAGGCCAGTGGGGAAAACTTATACTTGTTCCTCTCCAGCAAGCTCACCTCCTCCCTGTAACAATCAAAGCCTTAAGTCAGCACACTCCCATCACACCTCCTCACAAGTGCATCTGCCACTAACACCAATCCATCCAAAAATGGTTTAAAGGCATAAAATCAAAAAGATTTCACATCCGAGAAGGTTGAGAATGACGTTAAATGCATATTAACAGCTTTTCGGTCTTTGTATGACTGAACTCCACCTCCCACTTATTCACACAATCTCTAGCATAAAGCAGCAGGAACTTACCCTGCCAGGCGTCTCCTCCATGTCTGATAAGGGTCAAAAAGACTCTCACAGAGCACAAGTCCATACTGCACGACCTGCTGCAGCGACGACTTCTCTCCTTGTCCCCTCTTTAACTGTACAGATAAAAGTATAAGCTCAAATTCATCTATTTTAACATCCTTTAACAGGCAACAAATCCCAGTAAAGGGAATGAAAGGTCAACAAAATTCAGTCTAAATCGGATCTGTTATTTAAGGGTGAGTATGTCATCATATATACACTAGATAAATGTTGGTTGACAGTTCCTTATACATTTCTGTTCTCTGCATGGATCGCTGTATATATTGAGCATGATGGGGAGGGAGTGCTCATTTTAAATCACTGGACTGTTCAGTTTATACGGGTCTTACCTGCTCCAAACAGAAATTCAAAAGCTTGATGGTTTCAAAAACAAAACTAGGAGTCTTTTCAGGGTCAATGTTCTCCATATTCCTATAAGATAAAGAAAAAAAGAAAAGCACTTTCAAGGAAAGCTTAACAGATCCTTACCCAATAAGGTAATCCTTGGAATAGAAAGCACAGATACAGTGATTGGACAGAGAGCTAGAAACTTTGTAACGCTTGGGTTTCATGAACTTTGTACAATCTGCGCTGCAATTTATGAAAAACTAAAACAAAAAAAGAAGTAAGTAAAACCTTACATCATTAAATAAAAGATTAGAGACAAAGAAAAAAATGTATATCTTCCTATTAAGTAGATGCTCATTTTAAACTTTAAACAACAGAATATTTAAAGAAATGAGGACAAGAGCTCATTTACTTCTGAGTTGCATCTCTTCTTCTTCCTTTGATGATAATAATAATAATTATTATAATAATATTAATAAATGTAACTTATATAGTGCTATTTTGTAGTTGCATAATTTTATCTATCGATCCTATCCTATTTTTTATATAAAACTGGTCTGGACAGTAATCACTTGGTCCCTTTTGCAATAAAGCCAGGTTGCTATAAGGTGAGAAATGCAGGTTGGCATAATCTTTGCTGGAATAAGAAAAATCTCCCTTGAAAAAGTCATAGTTTGAACGTATTTGACAGCATGTGTGACTTCATACCAACAAATATCAATCAGTACTAATAGCACTTTCCACAGCACCGGAGCCAGGTGCTCCAGAGAATCCTAATCCTCATGCTTCATTTCTGAGCTGATAAGCTGAACACTCTCTTTCCTCTCCTGCTTGTGTAATGTGGTTCGGATTTCCATAAATTTAAAAGAGAATTTCAGATTTGGACTTGCCAGTGTGTCTGCATTTACTCTATGTTTGTTGCTCTTTGCATCTCAGGATTTTAAACCACAAGTGTTTTCTGAATTGTTTCTCAGGTCATGCATTGATTTCCTCCACAGGAACGTCTTTAACACAGTGCTGTCTGATGCTTCAGGATCACAGGTTTTGGTTTTTAGTTTTGTTCCTTGTGTAAGAGATTTTGCTGGATTCTTGGTATAGTTTAAGGAAATCATGTAAAATTTATGATAAAATTCTGATATTACTATTAATTACACACAGAAAAAATGATATGTTGACTTGTAACTAGTTTAGCTCTATTAAAAACACGGTTTGTTGCCTTTGTGAATTTATTTGTTACGTTAAAATCAAACACAATTCAAATAATCCAAACTTTTTTTTTGAGCATTTGCTTTATTGTTTTTGTGATATGTTCCATTAAATGTAGTGTTTTGACGATTCACAAAATATGCATTCTCTTTTTAATTCATGTATTTTTTGGAAAATATGAAAATATATACCAGGGATGACCAGATCTGGACCTCCGGAGCTAGTGTCCTGCAGGTTTTCAATGTGTCCCTGCTGAAACACACCTGACCCAAATAATGGGTCATAAGGTGCATGCAGATGTTGACAACAAGCTGTTGGATAACTATTTCATATGAACCAGGTGCATGCTGAACTGAAAACCTGCATGAGGCTGGCTCAGGCGGTCTGGGTTTAGTGGTCCCCGATGTATACTTTCTTCAATTATGTACAAGTGCTGTTTAGTGTCTGACAACAACTTGATTATTGATTAATCCCTAAAAGGATATGTCTGACTGTATCAAGGATGAAGCCTAAACACTTGGGGCTGTGCAGCCTCACCTGCAGACAATGATGAAGAACTTGATGAGGAGCAGTGGGTGCGGGGTACCGCTGTTGAACTCGGTGGCCCCTGAGAGGTGGAGCGCACTGTGCCATAGCTGGGTGCTAAGGAACACCAGCACCTCTCTGGGGAGCAAAGGAACCTCTGAGCTGCTCTCCTCCAGCCTGGAAGATGGGAGAGAGGGGAGGCAGTGGGCTCTATGATAACAGCTGTGCAATACGTCAAGGCGCTTGCTGAATGATCTGAATCCTGCTACTCACCTCCGCGGCTCCAGTGATTGCACATCAATGAGCCTCTCAAAAGATGCCACAAATGCCTCCAGCCACTGCTGCAGGTATCCCACATCTTTCTGTGAAAGGGAGGCAGAGAAACCACATGAGTAATCCTCTGGGCACATCCTCAGTATTGAAAAACAAAAACAGTGGCGTGTTTCAGAAAAAAAGTTCTTTGTCTGTGTTTTGTTTTCAGAACTTTATTAAAAAGTGCATCAAAGTGTGACATACTGAGGCTGAAAAGATGGCAGTGGCTAAACCTTTTGACCTGTTTTTGTAACAGGATGTTGCAAAGAGATGCAATGCACAAGAGGAACACATGAGGCAAGTCTTTCCTTTTTTTCAAAATAGCAACAAAATCAACACATTCTTGTTTTTCAAGCCCTGATCGGTCACAACTCGATGCATCAGCGAGCACGTGGCGGCCTCTGCCATTACTCCTGCAGAAACGGGCTCTAATATTGTCATGTGAGACGAGGATGTTTATATACAATGATTTTTATCGGAGCTTCAATCAGTCTTTGCAGTGCAACATATCCTGCCACTCTTCCCTCGATACATCAGTCTCTCGCTCTTACAGCAGACTAAACAACACAGGCAACAAGACAAGCTGATCAAATCTGAACTTTCCTTTATCAAAACCCAGTTTAAATTCTGTGGAAAACTAAAAGATCAAAAGTGAGTCCCGGTGATTCTGAGAACTGCTTGACATGTTTTGAAGTAAAATGACTGAAATGTAGAAATGCCCCTTCAAATGCTGTGACTTCAACGTTTGTGTTAACGGAGCATGCGACCTACCACCGTAGCTGATTCGTGAAGTGAGTGGTGAGAAGGAGGACATGAGTTGTTTCAGACAAACTTACTCACTGTTCACAAATAACACATGGAACAACAATTCAACAGGTACTTCCCCCAAACCAGAATGCAAACAAGTCATAAATGATCAGTGTTAACGGAGGGTTATGAGGCTAAAACTTTCCGTACTGTGCTCTGTGTGCAGTCATTTTAAAGCTCACTGTCTTTAACGAGCAGCAAACAGCCACAGCTCGTCCATTAAAAACATAATTGAGATAGAGCAAGCCTGATAGACTAAATATCCCATCTCCTCTGCTGCATTGATGTTAGAAGTTTCTTACCATCTGGCATTGACTAATGTGCCAGTCCATCTCTCATTGTCTGAGTTTCATCAAGGTGCCAGGTTCTTGCGAACCCAGTCTCAGATGAGTCCACAGTCAGCAGCTCAGCAGCTCCTCATCACTCCTGGCCAGCACCAGCGTCTGACTCAACCGCCTCCTGTGTCCCAACGTCAACCAAACAACCAGGAAATTACATGTCACTTTAAGTGAGGCTTATTTCCTTCATCTCTGCCTCCTCGTCAAACCCCTTCCTCTTTTGGTTACGCTGCACGTTGTCCACAGAAAGGAGGGGGGCGCCTCAATAAAAACTTCCCATAGCGACAGAAAAGAATCGGGTCTACTTTATACTTTCTAAATATAACACAACTAAAACACATTCCAGGACAAACAATGACATGTCTTCTGGCGGAAGGAGTTGTGCACCCTCAAACCGCCATGATGAGTTTAAGCGGCGATCTTGATCCAGTTGAAACTGCATTTCTGATTGGAGACAGCTTATTTCACATACCATCAAACTGACACTATAAGCATTACACGCAAATTAATGTGGAAGTTGCGGTTAAAAAAAAAAAGAACTATCAAATGATCTGCAGGAGATGACTGCATTTTCTCCCATCAAACATCTACAAGCATTTTACAGTATATTTACCACACTGGATTACAGTTTACATCAGTAGAATAACTTGAAAGTTTTAGTTGAGACTCACTGCGGAGCTTTCAAATGCATGTACATAAATTATTTAAGAAAATGGTTAAAAACCAATGCAGGGTGGGGAGTGTTGCATTGAACAGTGAATATGTTACTGTGATGCATCTACAACAAGTAAAGTCTCCAACAAGTAATGTTACCAATATTATTTTATAATTTAACAGAACATTTTTTGATGCAATGTTGTTGTCATTATTATTGCATGCTTGGATCAATCTTCCAAATAATAAGCTGACTTTTTAGTTCAGTATCTGCTTTTCAGGCTGACGCATCCCTTAGAGTAGCACAATACTTCAAATTTTCACTTCTGTTTTAACGTAAGGTACATAAATGATGCAGCTTCCTCTACCCCTCTTTTATGCCTCTTCTCAAAAATTGCAAACACAATGAAATGAACTCCAACCATACCAGTCTATTTGAATACTTTTGGAGACAAAGTAAAAGGGATGCTGGTGAGATTTGTAACACGTATAAATATGTAAATGTTACTGTAAGTGTTACTGGTGGAAAATAAATGAAGATGACACAAAGCACAAATGAAAGATATTTAAAACTTCCCTAAAACAAATGCTTTCAAGATGAACATTAAAATATTGCTTTAAAAGAATGCAACTCTAAACCGCTATCAAACCATAGTGCAATATGTGAATAAGGTCAATTGCGCTGAAGTGAAGCAGGATAAAACATAAGAGTTTTTAGTGAGGAGCCCACTTGGTGGACCTCCTGTTTCAACACAGTATGAAATAATGTGGTTGACAAAGAAAAAAAAAATCTCTAGCTGATTAATTCCAGTTATTCACTGTTGTTGAGTCACCGGCAATTATAATTGTCAATTTCTAATGCAATATGAATGTGTAAGTTTGAATTTACCGCTATTACACTCTAATTTGCTGGCATAATGTTGTAAATCAGCAGCTAACCTGATTTCTTACAGTGTATTCTCTGGAAACAGGAAGCTGCAACCTGTTGTTTTGCTGCTGAACATCTGGACCATTAGGTGTTTCGGACTGCAGGAAGAAAATGGAGAGGACAAAAATAGCTGCTTCCATGCTTCCATGACCAAAATGATCTAGTGTTGTTGATTCTACTGTACAATTGGGATGCATTAAGTGTAAAAGAACATATTATGAAATATGTTGGATTAATGAAGTGATAGATGTGGTTTTGGAAAATACAGCTTTACAGCTCTCCTCTCTTGAGCAATCTCAGTGCCTCTGAATAAACTTGTTCCCCTCATTATAGTCTGATGCAATGATTTGAACAAATGTATTAAAGCTCTTATCAAACAGATATCATACACATCTATGTGGAAACAGCCCCCTATAAACATTAATCTGTTTTCCCAGCACATAAGCAAGCAGCTGTGTGGCGCTGTGCTGCTTGGCATTCTGCTTCACTCCAGCTTCCTGCACAAGTGAAAGCAAAGAGCACTTTGATTTTCCTGGTTGGCCGCTCTGTTGGTAAACAAGGGGGAGGCCGAGGCGCACGCTAAGGGACTGGGATTTGATCACAGGGCTCTCATCATGAGCTGCAGAGACGCCTGCTGCTGTATTCCTTACTGAGTATATTATATTTGCATGCATCAAAACACGAGTAATTGAGACAAACTCTCAATAAGGTGGCTGAGTTTGTAGCAACAGAAAAAGAAACAGCATGTTCTGTTTTTGGCGGCAGTCAGGTTGTCTCTGTGGTTGTCTTCTGTATCCTTACTAATCTGTAGACATGACAGTTATTAGTCCTTCATGTATCATCATAAGTATTGCATCTGAAAGGTTTAGGTTTAGTTTACATTTTGAGTTTATTTACCTCACAGCAGCAGACACTGTGTTGACTACATGATGCAAGAGGAAATACAGGCTTTTCTTGTCTCACAGTGTCCTGCTTAGCTCTGCCAAAGAGCAGCCTAATTGCCAGGCCACACATTAATTAATTGGCCAATTGTTTTTCAGAATATTTAATCGTTTGGTATAAACAAGCCTTAAAATAGCAAATCTTTCCACAAATCTTTCCTCATGTAGCTGGTTTAGAGTAATTATTGGACCAAATAATTAATTTTCATATAGGTCAAAGATAATACACAAACTTCTCAAAATAGAGAAGCTGATATATGCAACTGTTCATATTTTTATAGTAAATGGATTTCAACAATTGTCAAAGCAGTTCCTGATTCAGTTTCTGTCAACAAGCTAATAGGCTCATTTACATGGTTGAATGAATGAATGAAAGAATTTTTCTAAAAAAATATAACCACAAACAAAAGAGAAAATTAAAAATAAATAAATAAAAGGAAATAATGATGATATTGCATGATCAATTCATAAAATAAATAAGTCTGAAAAAGGACTATGAAACAGTATAAACTTCATGGCTTCAAGTAGCTGAATAATGCAAATTCCTGTGTGATGCTTTGGTTTTTCAGAAATCACCAATAGTTATTTTCACATGAGGGCATGTAAGGAAGAGAATTAAGCGAACAAAAATAAATAAATGTTGCTACCACATTTTATTTTAGAGAAAGGAATCAGCGCAACTAAAATTCCTGCCTCTCTGCATTTTTCCAGACATGATCAAGCAAGTTATGTTGGCTAGTGATTAAATCAGACTTGTCTAAAGCTGTCACGTATGAGCCTCTGATAATGGTCAGAAAAACATAGACAGATATGAGATAGGGAGCCCTTCAACAGCAGCAGTAAATCCAGTTTTAACCCCAGAAGATGAAAGACATGCACTGTCTTTGAAACGTGCATCCTGGCTTATACAGTATTTAACTTGGTTTGATTCAGCATCATACAGCAAAATCCAGAAAAGAACCAGGAGCAATTTTGTGAGTCTGATCCATATACATTTGGACACTGACAAAGTTTTGTTGTTTTACCTGTTTATCAGTCAGTGTGGGCTTAAAGTGCAAACTCTCAGATTTAATTTGAGGGTATTCACATTCAAATAAGAAGAAATGTTTAGCAATTGCATCTCTGTTAAACTGCCTTATTAAAATAATAAATGGACTGAACTTGATAAACAATAATATACTGTGTTATATACTGGTCAGGGCGCATGGCTTTCACCCGTGAGGCTGTGGGATTGATCCCCGCCCGGGCCCTCTGTCCTCCTGCCACAACTGTAGAGTTGTATATAAATTTATAGACCATGTATTTACTTGCTTAAGACAAAGCACAGGGCAGAAAGACCCACAAACAGGCAATAAATGAAGACAGCTGCAGCTGTCAGAGAGATTGCCTGCTAAGGATTCTAATCAAAGTATTAAAAATAAACATTTCATGATGATGATGTTGATCATCCAATCACTTTTGAGTCCAAAGAATTGAGGAAACTTCAAATTAAAATTATTACAATTTTAAAAGGTTTTTTTTTTCATTCCCTTGAAATCTGCCTGAAAGTCTGCACTTCAGCTACATCTCAGTTTTTTCATTTCAAACCCAGCGAGTTAGCTCACAGAGCACAGAGCATGAAAAAATGCTCACTGTCACAATATTTCTGGGTCAAACTGCATTTGTTTTTCATTTTACTGTATATGAAGGAATAAATCAACGCTGTTGATGATGTAAATGTCCACAGATAGTAGTGAAAAATGAAATAAAGATCAAGAAAAAGCTGTTATCCAGAAAACCATCAGACCTTTGTTATCATTGAGTAACTGTTAGTCAGTTTCAAAGAAAATTTCTTTGACTACTGCAATAGCACAGTATGTCTTCAACGTTTCATAGAAGTGCCTGATCTAGAAAGCGCTCAGAGGGGTGTGTGATTTCTTGCACAATCAGAGGAAGTTCGGCTCCTTCATCAATGGCAAGCCTGCACAAGTTGTACTTTTTTATTGCAATATTAAAAGACAGCTGTGAGGCATCACATGCTGAAGCATATTTGAATCATACCTAGAGATTTAAAGGCGCATGGCACAATAAACCTTAAATTTACTGAAAAATTTAAAGAACAAATATTTGCACTGAAAGTATTTGGGAAACAACTGATAAGTACAGAATAATATCCAGCAGCCATCAGTGGCCACCCAAAGGCTTTCATTAAACTGACTGGTGAAAAGCAGCTGTGAGCTTCTTTGCAGCTTCAACAAAAGACTTAAATAAAGCCCGAGTTTCTTGTCCAGGTTGACTGATTTGCAGCAGTCAAAAAAACCTTCCTTGGTGTGTGACAAACTACAGAACAAGGCCCGTGAGTCAGAGAAGGGATGTGTCCAGTAGAAAAATGACGGTCTACGCCAACTCAACAAACAGGCAGACAAAAAAACATTAAAACACAATGGTGTGGTGGTGTCTAAAGGAGAGGCAGAGAATTGTATCTGCTGCCTGTTGTGCTCCTATGAGTCACATAAGGTGGTGACATTTGGGCTCAGATGAATACCTCTCCACAGCCGTCCTTCAATGTGGAGGCTGTCATATGCTCACAAGAAAAATCGACTTTCAACACACTTCTGAAATGTGTGTGTGTGTGTGTCACAATACAAGACTATTATAAGCTTAGTTCTTTTATCTATGTGGACAACTGGAGAGAAGTGATAGAGCGCCAAGACGCTGCTTAATAAGGAAGTGGTCTCATATAGAGATGCTAGACAACTGTCGCAGACAGATTCAGGGTGATCCCTCCCAGCCAAACACACACACACATGTACTCCAATGATTCGTTCTAGCATCGGACTGTGACAGCGGTACTAGCTACAACATGTTTTATTGGAGTACAACTAGAAAGGCTCAGTAAATCTACAACTGAAGGCAGCAGCAACGAAGAAGAGAAGTAACAGGGTGGATTAGAAACACAATTCCTTTGGGATCTGCCAAAAGTTACCACAATACTTTGATAATAGATGCTCCAAGAAGCCACACACCCATACCTACTACTGGTGCACTGGGGACATGCCGCAGATCTTCCACCCTTGACCTCTTGAAAACATATCCTTTGGCTGCTTTCCCAGGTTGAAGTTAGTCTGATTGAGACATTACTTCTGATTCAAAATGTGCAAAACAATAACTAGACTTGTTAATAGTCAGGAGCGGACATGCTTTGATGATCAGACATGAGTTTTTAAGCCTGCAGTGAGCCAGTGAGCTTATCAAACATGCAGAATTGAGAAAAGCCTGTCCTAAGGCATCGAAGCAGATTGCAAAGGCATTAAATAATAATTAAATCACTGTCAAACTCTTTTTTTATAAAAAAAACAACAACAACAACAACAAAAAAAAACAGATATGACTGAAAGCATGCGCAATATTCATTTACTCTTAGTTTGTTTTTATCTATTACACATTACACTGTTATGAACGTGCAGAGAGCTGAACCGCAGTTGCACCCACAGGGGGCAATATTGGAGATCAAACTGTCTCATAATAGAAAAAAACAAAAAGCAATTATTAGCGTTTCAATATGCAACCATAGTATGACACATACTGTGCTGCTGGCAGCAAACTGAAGCATGTGTTACATGACAGTCATCTGCAGGCACTATGACACATTTATCCCATCATGGCTCAGGCTGCATGTGCCTTAACTGGGGAAGACAGGCAGGTAGGAGCAGGAAGAGGAAGTGGCATCAGAAACACCTGCATCGCAGGTATAAAATCTAATGGGGTTATTTCAAATACAAATTTAAGTGGAAAGGCTTAGAAAGAAACACTGTGAAATTATATAAGACATGACCCCCCACTAGATCGTTTGTACAAGGTAGTCTTAACGCCCGCTTCAGGGCAAGCAGGCAAAAATAAACGACTTCCTCCTCTATTCATTATTTCTATCAACTACGTGGGGCTCACGCGACAGATGATCGCATGAAGACTGAGCGAAAAATTCATCCTGTTTATCGAGTCTTGCTGTAAAGTTCAGAGGACCAGCAGTAACAACAGGTGTCACCCACAGCTCTTCCGCACTTGCACTCACCTTTGTGTAATACAACATCCACAGCTCGTAGAGCCTTTCTTTCGATGCCATTCCGCCGCCCCTGTGGTTGCTCATGGTCTTCTTTATTTTATTTTATGTTCTTTTACAAGATCATATAAGCGGCGGTGTCGGCAGGGGCTGCTTGAAGTTGTCTCCTGAAGGCAGAAGGACGCGGCACGCTCCTGTGAACCATTCCTGCAAATCTCCACGCGCAGTGATCCAAATGAAAGTGTTTTAAGTGTCCACGCGCAAACTTATCAAGAGTGAAATGGAAATACAAATGAAACGTGCCGGTGTTGATGCGGCCACGGTGCGATCAGTGTCGAGACTGAACAAGCAGGAACAAAAATGCGTGGAAATACATGCCCGGAGAAACACCCATGTCCGCATTTAGAGCGAGCCTGTTGCTGTGTGATTCCTATTGGAGAGAGTTCCCACGGAAGCGACAGATGGCATCCACTCCACGCCAAGACATTACTCCTGTGGATTCTTCAGAGAGCTGAGGTGGACGGTCCTGTCTGATGGGAGAAGAGCATTTACTACTAAGGCTAGAAATTCAGTGAGGAGTTGATCATGCTCACAGGTACGCAGATCTTAAAGACATACGCACAAATAAACACAACCAGAAGTCCATATGGAAGAAAAAAAACAAAAACAGATATTCAGCAGACAACTTTGCCCTCTGAAAATAAAAGGAAAAACGTAACATAAGGGAAAATAAATTCTTCACAGTAACAAGCAGGTTGTTAAAAGTTATTGAGCAATTTTTGCAGACTGAAAGTGAAGCTATTGTTTTGTTAGGAGATCTGATAACATAAACATCCACAAACATGCCAGTGAACTTCAGACTCCAACTAGTGCTTATAACAGTTCACTCACTGAATATTATGCTGTCATAGGCTTGATGCGTCATTTTAATGAAAATTGTAAACATTGAGCAAGCTGCACTTGTCCTCAGTGTGATACTGAAAAACAGTGATGGAAAATAAACAAATAGCTCATAATTTCAAAACTTTATTTATTTATTTATTTTTTCATTTAGTTTTACATCTATTTGGATTGATTGAGTCAACACACATTTTCACATTTCCCATTAATCTAAGAGGTTACTTTCTCTCTCGATTGGACTGTTAGTGATAGATTGCAGCCAGTGATCATCATGCCATTAGCATCTTTGCCACGAGGAACTTTATTTGGCCAGTCACTATTTTGATCACCGGGAGGATAGACACAGAGAAGCGCGAGGCAGCTGTATTACCATGGCAACGGCCTACATTCCCAAACAGGACCTGACATTGTGACCATCAACAGGCGGGACAAAAAAAAAAAAAAAAAAAGCCAATGGGACATTTATATACCTTTATGTTAAGGTTAGATGATAGTTTGCAAAAGTTTCTTTTTTTCTAAGATTTATTCAATGATATTCTTTCATCATCTACCAATCAAATAGATTTTTAAAAAGCCTGTAAACAACAGCACGTGAATCAGTAAACTTTTCTGATTGCCTTTTGCTTTCATAGTACCATCCTCAACAATGACTTTATTTATAAAAAATGAAAAGGTAAGTCAAATGAATTTGGTTTATTTGATGATTTTGGTAGACTTTTATTGCAACCAATCATAGATTGTCATACGGCAAGCCAGTTCAATCGATGTGTTCGATGGACTGTTTTACATCCTTAATCAGGATCTTAAATCGATCTCAGAGGGAATCGACCGGCGTGCAGAGATAAACATGGAGAAAAGTGTTGGATCGCTTCAGGAGCAGGCTCTGAAGAGAAAAGAGAGGCTAAAAGCGCTTAGAAATAAACAACTTCATGTAAGTCTTTTACATAATATATTGTATTTTGTGACGAATAAAAGAAAGCTACCAAAAAACTAATCGTTCTGCCCATGAGGTAACATTTACATTTAGCTTTAGCATTTTAGCCTAGCACAGCAACCGCTACCTTGGGTTGTGACTTTATTGATTCACTATTTATTAAATGAGGTTGCCTTTGATCTCAATAATTAATGTACTCTATATGTTTGTATATGATGGTTTCAACACTTATAAACGTTAATCTAGTTGCTACCTTTATACGGTCAGTAGTTGCAAAACTGCTTTTTTGCTGTTGAATGGTTGAATTTATTTATGTTTTCCTGTTAAATAACCACAGTCATGTAAATAAGTAAATGTCCATTGGTAAGATAAGCGGTAGAAAACGCTTCTGGTTATCGAACATTTAAAGTAAAAGGCTCATATTTTGTCCATTGATTGAGTTTGATATCGTTTAGCTTTTCTACATTTGTGTTGACAGATATTAATGCTCAAAAAAGCCATTAGTTACTGTACAAATGTAGTGGCACCTGTCTTAGAAATAAATTGTAATTATTAGCAACATTTTAGTATTTATTTATAAACTGGGGCAGATTATAGCAGCTCACCACCTCTAGAAGAAAACAACTGTTAAATTGTGACATGGATTAGGGGCAAGAGTATAGAAAGTTCGAAAAATATGAGGAAAATAATATTAGATAACAATTAGTTGAGATTATATATTCTAAATCTAAAAAGGAGTGAATATTTTTCATGAAATGGCAGCATTTTTGCATTTTTGTTTTTTTTTGGTGCCATTTGGGTTGGTACAATCACAAAATACTAGTTCATAATTACTTGAATCAAATTATTTTTTTATTAACAGTCTGTCTGCTTTTCCCCATCTTTTTTTTATTTTTTTAAAGTCCCTATATGTAAATTTTTTGTGAATATCACAGTATAACCAGTGTCTTTAAGGTCTGTTTACCAAAATGTAAACTCTGGCCATAATGCACAGCACCACATTTGGTGAATCTCAAGCACAGTACATCAACATAAACACCTCATATTAACTGCTAGGACATCTTGCACTCATCAAGCTAACCCAAAATCTTCAAAGAAATATATTCTATCTTAAATTGTGAAACCATTTGTCCAACATATAAAATTTGGCTGAAATTTGGTCGTACAGCAGGACAGGGATCCCAAGATTGGCAGCAAATCTGAAAAGGTATCAGGGTGTTATGATGATCCAGTATAATCTGATTGATAGTTAAGTCAACTTTTATTTATAAGCACGTTTAAAAATAAAGGAGGATTAAACAATAAAACAAATGGATATGATGGAACCCATTTTATCTGGCAAGAAACCATATTTAGTCACTTCATTGGACATAGAAAATGTCTCTTTATGCTACTCCACAAAATCATAGAACCCCATGAATTTCTCCGTACCAGTCATCAAAGATCAGGCTACATCCCAGATACTTCATTGAGATTGTCTTGCAACATAAAATAAGCAGATCTGTTTAGTATTGACCACTTGTGACTTTCAGACCAGTGTTATTTCAGGAAAAAAGTAACAATGTTTTAAAGTATTATAATGTCCTCCAATATCACATCAACACTTTTCTCTGTGCCTGAAATCTTGCACTCCCCCCAAAAAAATTTTTTTAAAAAAGGATCAAAATTCTTCCATAGCTTTGAGGGAGACTGCTCACATACAGAAAGCAGTTTCTTTGAGTTATTGGAACTAAAAGCAGTTTTGCAATGCATTGAATCGTGTGTACATAGTCTTTTACACACTGCTTCTGCATGTTGACTTAGTTATTGTTAAGTACCCAAGATGTAATCTATCATGCTTTGTTGTTTGGCTGGTGTTCTATTTACCTATCCAATCTTAAAGATTTAAAGGAACTATGATTTAATATTAAAAAAATGTCCTGAAACACAGAGTTGTACAATTTCCTTTTCACAAAACTGTAGTGGAGCGCCATCTGTCAAACCACAGATAAGAAACAACTTACTCTTTTATAAGAGATTTGAACAAAATATCTCACTACACCACTTACCTTACAAAAAGTAAAAGAATCTATTTGGGGCGGTTGTTGTATTACATACATAAGGACTTCACTGTGGTCAACATCTTTGACAAATATCTACCCAAGAACAGGATGCTGCAGCAGATTTTCAGATATTCCTGCACTGAGCTAGCCTG
>JAVQJG010165519.1:0-17098 GCA_036024015.1 Craterocephalus amniculus
CACTGTGGTCTGAACCAAGATGGCCGCCCTATCAGCACGTCGCTCTAGCGGCCAGCAGCGCTGAATGCGGCCTCTATGTATATATCTCTATGCCAGCAACCTTTGGTGGGCTACCCCCGCCGGCTAGCTGAGTGCTAGAAAGCGTTAGCACGCACCATAACAGGTCCAGCGCGAGCTGTTTGTTGTTAGCTTAGCAAGCGCTGTGCTCATAGAAACGCGGCTGTTTCTGCTGAAGTTTATGCTTGCTGAACATGTGCCGCTTATTGTCTTCGCGAAGGACGTCATGTTTTGACTTTCAACTCGGGAAGGTTTTATTTAACTTATGTGTTTCGTCAAGTTTTCTGGGTCACTTTTCTCATATGTGCTGTTACTGCCGCACAGACTGTGTGCTCATGCGTGTGTGTAAGTGAGGAGCAGTCCCTCCCCTCAGACAGTGAGCGGAGCAGAGGGAAGGAAAGCAGCGCGGGGAAGAAGCAGTTTATGGCGCTGCGGGGAAAATGTGCAGCTGGGGAGGAATCGTCGATCCTCCTTGTCTTCGGTGCTCGAGACTTGGACGTAATTTCGATCGATTTCCATAAAAAATCCAGATCGTTACACCCCTATTGCTAATTATTCAAACATCAAAGAGCTTGTATGAAGTCAATAGCTGTTGCTGCCAGACTTTTGAGCTTTTTTTTTTCAGCTTTTTTTATGCGACAATAAATCTGAAAACTGTCTTAATTATATTCCACTAATAGAAAATCCTCAAAACAAGAAAGAGAAAAATACAAATACCAAGGATCCTTTAAGGTTAGTAAATGTGATTCAAATACTGAAAAAACTTCTAAGTGCAATGTAAGGCTACAAAGTTGTAGCATGTTTCTATAGTAACTAGTGTGTGCTCACCAAGCCGAGACGGTTGAAGAACATCACAATTCCTCGAGCTTTTTAGATAAAAAAAAAAATTAAAACAGCACAGTTCTCTTTTTGTACTCTCTCTGTTAGTAATGACACAGAATATATTTACATGTCACATTTGGGTTCAGAAGCATGAACATCAAATAGTCAAACAAATTCAAAAGACTAAAATTATAGTTTGACAAAAAGCAAATAATAAAAGCAATTTGATCATTGTCCCATTTCAAGGCATTTACACATCTTTTTAAGTATGTATTTAGAGGTGTATGCAGTCATTTCAAAAGGCTGTTAATTGGAACCACTTTAGATTATAAAAGGTGTTTTTCTGCATGATCCAGTTCCTTGTAATATCAGTCCACCCTTCCCACACGTTTAGCACGATCTCAACTCAGCCATGTTTTGAAACCCTTCATGAATTAAGGGTGCAGTCCCGTGACTGCAAAAAACAAAGCAAGTCCAAGGAACAATAAAGTCCAAGTGCACATCAAATCATCTTCATTTTTTACACCTACCCACACGGTTTACTTGAGGAGTAAAAGACTAAAGATGAGGAGCTATGAAAGGACACTAACAGTTAGAAAAAGTCTTTATGTCCTCCTTTTCCTCCTCATCATAATTATCATCAACGCTCTTTCTCCAAGCTCCGTCTCTTTTTGGGTCTAGCCTTTTTCACTCAATCATTACCCACTGTTCACTCACCAGGTGAAGCACCATTTATAAACACAAAATAGCTACCCAGAGCTGCAACGAGCGTCTCCCCATGGCTCTGCTGGAGGTATTCCAGCCCATTAAAAACAAACTGCCTCTCTGAGATCAGCATTGAAATAGAATATGTAGATAGATTGTGGAGAGACACTCATCTTATCTGTGTGTGTTGTAGATAATCACTCCTCAGTGGTAACTCAGTGTACAGTGTGAATAGCAGTAGTGCTAGAGGCATATTTCAGCAATGACTGTAGACACCCTGAATTTCAACACTACCTATTCCAGAGGGCCCGCTTCATTAACATGGAGCCGCAAGCAAGTTAAGACACCAAGATTAAAGAGACACACAAAAATATAAGTTGGAGAACAAGGAGTGAAATGTTCTTAGCAACAAGTTATTGGTATGAAGAAGTCCAAAATATTGTTTTTTTCATCCTTATGAAGCAACATTTAATGATAAATGAGCAAAGATGACTTGCATATCCTGTCATGTGGTTTGATCCACTGGTGTTTATTATTTTAGCCAAGTCTGACTTTAATTTTTTCCACAGTAAACATGTATGGCAACCGCAGTCAAGAGCACATTTATTCCTACCCTTCCATTAAAGAGAGAAAAAACATTCTAACTGAATTAAGCTGAAATTGACAAAAGCAAAATTTACGAAAATACGAAAATCATCACATTGTTTTTGAATTGTGAAGAAAAAAAGTTAACTAATGCACATTATGTCACTCATAAACTAATATTTTGAACATTCCTTTGGGGCAATCTCCTCAATCAGGTGTGTTCTGTAACTTTCCATCACACTTCTGCACCTGCTGGCAGGTATTTTGGCCCACTGCTCATCAGCAAAGCGCTCTCATTGGTCCAGGACAGTTTTTTTCTTTGTTTATTTTATACCATTTTTCAATTCACCTAAATTATAAAAACAATATCTAAAAAACAATTATCTAGCTAAATTATAATCCATAAATTTATATTCATTATTATTACCTTTTCATTCTCCAGTTATTTGAATTACTATTAAGAAATCTGCCTTTCTTTAATGAAAGGGTATAAATAAATTAATTTACAACTGAATTTAAACTGCTGCATCTAGTTTCTTCTATCTAACTAAAGTGTAGGAAAGGCATGAATATATTTCTCAGTGACTTCATAATCTAAGTTACAGTATATGTGACTGAAAGCCGTAATAAAAATATGAGAGCCTTTGAAATGTTGCCATGCTATACAAAATTGCTACGCTATGCAACTGAGCATAATCCTAAACTGACAAAGGTTGCAAAAGCTCATCTTTGGTGCTCAGGTTCTGCCACAAAGCACCTGCACACTCTTTTCAAGAGCCATTAAAAAAGATGTTAATATATTTCCCAAACGCATATCACATGATAAAAAGTAATTCTATGCATATCAATATTTCAGTGATTCATGATGTTTCTTATCACCAGTGAGCTCAGTGCCCTCCATGGAGCTTGGGCCACCTCAAGATCATCTAAGATACTGGAGAAGACGGAGCGCTCCTCAGCCCGGTCAATCTGCAGGGGGCTCGTCCCCAGAATCTTCACCCCATTCAGTTGCAGTGGGATGGCCAGGTTGTTGGGAATCTGACCTCCCACAGATACAATGCTACCAGAGCAACCCTGTAAAAAGGAACGGAGGTCAAACAGTCAGGAACAAAACTATATTACGTATATAAGAGATATAACAAGCATCCCATTATATAATTGTCAGTCAACATAAATACTTATGGTTGAAATGTGTTATCCCTTACAATGACTACCAAATCATACAGTGAAAATATTAAACTAACATTTTGCACAATGTGTTAAGCTGTTACCAAAGGTGAAGCTTGTGCTCACTTGTGGGTGGATTTGACTAATACTGTAAGAATCTGTGTACATCATTGAGGTTTCAAGCAAGTAGTCATTATTTTAAGGTTAGAATGTCTCAAGGAAGTAAATATGAGTCAATGTTTTGTTCCTTGAAATCATGGAAACATTACTCTGTGTGTGTGTGGCTGTGTGTGCGACCAATCGTGTATGAGCCATTTAATAACTGCATGCAGCCCATTTTCCTGTCTAGGTGATTCAAGGGGGATGCTGTTTCCATGGCAATGCCAGGTTGTATCTCTTCATTATTCATGGTCCTGCTCTCCTGCTCCTGTCCAGGGTTTATCTCCATGTTCTAATGACGTATTTATCACACACACATATACAGAACCAAGAAAGGACTGTGGTGGTAAGAGAATGATTGATGGTCAGGCTATATCCCCGAACAAACAAACACTTCATCACAGTGTGATCCTATCACAGCTTTAACCGGACTACAATGTCTCTATAGGGGAGAGTCAGTGGACACCAGTGTGCCAAAACACAACAGAGGTACCAACAAATGTAGATGGAAAAAAAATGAGGATGATAAAGTGTCTGTACATGTTCGGATATCATTAGGGTGAGGTGGGATCAACTGATTCCACCTGAGACACCAATATACACACAAATGGTACATATGAGAACTTAGAAGCATTGTCTGTTATAAGCATTTATTCTACAATAACTTATCTCTACAAAAACAGTTACCCTCTCAAATTAAACCTCAAGTGCTGTACTCAAGCATTTTGGAAAAAACAACAACTACAAAGGAATTGTAAGATATGCGGGAGTGACGAGGTTGTCAAAAGCTGAAAAATAAAAAATAAAATAAAAAGTTCAACATTCAATGTTTAGTTATGGTTCGAAACAGACAGAAACATGAGTGTTGTTTTGCTGCTTTATGATTCTGCAGTATAAAGCAGCATCTTAAATCTTTCAGCCACACTGCTCCTCTTAGCAGGGAAGATGCTGAGCAGAAGATCTATGATATTACATCAACCTCATACTCCTAATGTTTGATTGTTCTTATAAAAGGGAAAACTACTCCCACAAGAAAAACACTTTTCCTCTGATCCAGATCTGATTCTTCTGATTCTGCTGATCACGATCAGCATGTCAGCATGAGTTTGAAGAGCATTGGAGGTAAAGCAAATGAAAATTGTTAACTTTCTTTGGCCAACACAACAAAACTGTGTATTGATGCGTTCTTTTTCCAAACTGTACAGAAAAAGATTAAATTCACAATGTCTTCATTTTATTTACTCTTTTTTTTAAGATAGCATACCTCCTGTTGAGTGATGTCAAGAATGCGCTCCAGGGTCAGCTCTTCAAAGTAAAGACGGTCACACTCATCAAAGTCGGTGCTGACAGTCTCAGGGTTGTGGTTGACCACCACTGTCTTCTTGCCCATTTTTCTCAAAGCTCGGATGCTGGACACTGCACACCAGTCGAACTCAACACTGCTGCCTGATGGATCATAGTATGAGATGATATGCGTAAGCTGACCACAAAATACAAGTCACAGTTTACATAAAACAATTACACAGGGTTATACTCTGACATGGACAAAATCAGTGTTGTGCAAAGTTAAATTACATATGAAGTGAGTTAGAGGGTGTGCAGGGTTGTCCATTCACTGTGACTCACCAATATGATAAGGTCCACAACCAAGAACCATAATTCCCTGATTTTTAAAGTCCAGGTCATGCTCCTAGAGAAGGAGATAAATTGGCAAAACCTTTTTAATGATGTACTGTTGAGAAAATCTGTTATTTTGGGGACAATTGCCCATATGTTCCATTAAAGTTGTGATTTACCATGAAAATATATTTGACAAAAACAGATACAGTATTAGGTGTTTTAATATAATGTAGCACACAGTGATTGCACTTAACTTTAAAGCATTATACACTGCAAGAAATATACATTTGTCACAGACGGTTAAATCTGAGGTTGTCGTTTTCCCACATACCTGGCCATGATAAGTACAATACAGGTAGTTTGTCATCGCAGGGTACTCTGCTGCTAAAGTGTCAATCTATGAAAAGAAAAAGCAAGGTGTTAAAATGCGTCATCTTTTTCTTATAAGAGAAGAATCTCTGCATTTATGTCTGTTGCTTATTCAGACAACCAAACCAAAGACCCATTTTTATACACAGAAATTAAAGATTTCTGGTTCAGGTATAAAAAGAGAATATCAAAATTGCACAACACTCTGCTAATGTCTGATTGGCTCTCTTAACATTTACTTTCCTCTGCTTTATGCACTAAGAAAGCAGAGGGGGGGGGTGAGGTTTTTTTCAACCTAAATTAGTTTTTAAACATCAACTAATAAAGGTTGCTGATAACTCTATTCACAGAAAAGTAGGACATGAAAAGTATGGTGAAGGCTCTTTAGCCAACTAAAAACACTTCCATGCACTAATTTAGGTAGATGAATAAGAGAAAAAGAGTTTAAAACAGAAGGATGCTTCAAAAGCCGAATGTTCAAAAAGAGCATTCAGAGACACTCAATTTATGTTTTAACTCTCTGAACACTATGCACACAACCTTCCCTACAACACTTATCAAACACTCCCTGTGTCTGACTATTCATCATCTATCTTGATTGTCAGATCTACTTCAAACTAGGTGGGTGAATTGCTGGGGGGCTCGGCTGAATGAAGTGTAAAGTGAAGCACTGCACTTGCTCTATGTGACAGTTCCGCTGGACTGTACTCGTATAGCGTTTTTCTAGTCATGATTTTGCTTTGCACTTTATTTTATAAGCTGTGTTCAGCACTTGATTTTCAACTGACACTGTGTTAAAGTGCTCTATAAATAAAGTTGAGTCATGTTGACCACTCAAAGCACTTTGACACTACATGTCACATTCACCCATTTACACACACGCATACAGCACTTCTTTGGTTATATACTAAGTGTTTGATCCTATCAGACATATTTACATCCCAAAAGACACATTGAGAGGCAACGTGGGGGTCAGTGTCTTGCCCAGGGCCACTTCAACACGTGGTCGGAGGAAGCCTGGAATCGATTCATCGCTCCAGTTAGTAGACGGCTGCTCTTCCTCCTGAGCTACAGCCGTGTGACAGAGTTGCCATGTTATCTGGCAATATAACCAAAAGAGCAGTTTGATCTCCTGTGACTGACTGATGAACTCACAGACGGGGTCACTGCTCACTGTTTTGAGGTATATATGTAACCTCACCCTTGTTTATCTAGTTTAGAATAAAGAAAAATATCTGTGTTACAGTAAAAACTCACGCAATTTTGTGTCATTTTGCATGTAAATTACTCCACAAATTGTTGATCAAGTAATCTACATTAGTACATTTTCCATCATGATGAAAAGGGGTTGTTTATTTTAATCCAAATGAATCAGTAAATACAGTCTGGTTTAAAGTTGGGCCATCATTTTGATATCCAGTTTATACTTTGAAATACAATCTATCCCCTAAAGCAATGCCATGTTCGCACAAAAATGCTCATTTGAGGAAAGAAAAGGAAACAACTATGTGGAAGTGTGTGTAGTGAACAAGCAGAGTTTGATATGGCAGTCATTCGGACTTCTGCTTGGGAAGCCCCCTTGTGTCTCACCTGTTTGACCCAGGGTTTGATGCCATGGCTGAGCCTCATCTCTCTGCATGCGTTTTCACTGCAACCTAGAATCTGACCGACCTGCTGGTCTGAGAAGCCGTTTTGCTTGGCCTTCAGGAGCAGGTCCTTTGGAACTGTGCCGCTGTGTAAAAGAGAAGAAATTAAGTTAAGCAGCTCCTGCCATTCAGAACTTCACAATATTCTAAATCCAGCATTTAAATGTTATTAAGCTGGCTTTAAACTTTTGTAGAATTTGTAGTCATGCGATTTGGCTCAAAAAGGGATTAAAATACTAACTAATTTTGTTTGCATCTGATCGGAAGTACCCTGACCAAAAACTGCATGAATTTGCAGGAAATCAGCCAGCAAATTATCCCTCCTCATCCCTCCAGCTCATAAGGAAAATCCTGCCTGACATGAATGTGATGGTGAGAAAACGTTTGCCTTCCAAGACAAGCAGAAAAACAGACAAGTTAGTTAATTAGAATGTGCCTGCCCCCCCCCCCTTTCTGCTTCCCCATCCATGCCTCCAAATTTTCAAGTCTATTGAACAATGAGGGTGAATCCAGTAAGTGGGTCATTACTGGTTCACTTACCCTGTGTTGTAGACAGCAGGGAATAGCTCACTGTGGACTGATCAATACCAAATTGACAAGGCATACAGTACAGTTGTTACAAAACCAGGTTAGCAAGAGCAACCACTTAAAAGCTATTTTCATCAATAAGACTTTAATGTCTCCTGGAATGTTAGACATAAAAAACCTCAGAAGAAATCAAGTTATCAAAAAGTGATTTAAAACTCAAAAAGTCAGCAGTTCATAAAGAATGAAGGAAAGCTGGAGCTCAATCAGTCTTTTTGCTGCAGACACGCTGATGCTTGAAATTGTTGTGTCTTCATCAGAGTTTAATTTATAAAAACCAAGGAACTAAATGTGAATGAGCACATCATACACTTATTTACTGATGGATGCGTTAGTATCATTTGTACTGACTGAACAGTATCCATAATGCTGGAATAACGCCTTGTTGGTTACGGATTCATCCAAGTGTAGGCTAAAACTGATCAAAGATTGGAAACAGATGAAGATATTCTGATTCACGTTAATTTGAGGACACAACTCCACACTCTCAAGAAAGCAGCCTTGTGTGCACAGTTCAGTGCAGTGAGAACTGCAAAGAGCTTAACACTGGGAAAACCAAACAACCCTCTTCACAGATGGATGCCTCAGCACTGGACAGCCAACTCACCAGCCCAGGCCTCAGCTTTATTATTGATGAAAGGTAGATTTTTAAGGACCAAAATGTTAAGATCTTGGACCTATAAGACAAGTAATTTGAACAGAGAGTATAAGAGGCCATCTATATCAAAGGAGAGGAACCTACACTTAACAGAGGAGGACCGAAACTTCATCTCTCCCTCACCTGCAACACGCCACATAAGCGGAATCCATTGCCTGTGGGGTCCCACCACTCTGTTTTCTTTTTATTATTTCTCTATGTTTTAAATCTTTGAGAAATCTTCATTTAGTTTATTTAGATCATCTGCAAACTTGCGTTACCTGCAGTAGTGTGAACGACGCGCCTTCCTGACAAAACAGCTTTGTTTTGATTCGGGTGTTGTATGTCAAGATCGTGTGACTTCAGCTCCCAGAGCATCCTTTCTAATACACCATGGAAGCAGGCAACACCTACTGTATACACACTTAGCCTCTAGTGGACCTATGGACAATGGTCAGTCTAACCTCAAGGGAGTCGTATCGCTCTCAGCAACGGTCATAAGCACTAAAACATTAATGGTTTCACAGCCTACAAAGCACCTTGTGCTGCTCTGAAAAGTGCTTTACATTTAAAACCTGATTTGATTACTTCTGTGAAAACTTCTATTTCCTATAAGATCTTTGAAGTACAAAGCAGTTTCACATACTGCAAGGGTTTTATATGTTAACATATCTACAGCAACAAGTCCATTGACCCTTTATTCCTGATTTAGTTCCAAGTTAAACTGGACCCATGAATCGCACTGATGAAACTGACACTAATATCATTACTAAATACTACAAACACATAGAAGCAAATTCCTCATAGTATAACCGAGTTCCTTTAACCCACAGCCGAGACCACACAAAAGAATTCAACCGTTGAACCACAAATTGCTCTTCCTCCTTCTCACGTGAATTATTTATGACTTTATAGCATAACAATATTGGAAATATCAAGTGTGTTTTAAGTCCCAATGCACATGGCTGGGCTGAGAAATAACAAACCCCTAGAAAAAACAACAAAAACAGAGAAGAAGAGAAACTGATTCAGGGGAGAGAAAAGAATTTTGTGCTTCAGAACTTAGGTGTCTTTTGTGCAGTTATCATGTCTGGAGAAGCAGTTCAAAGCAGTAGGGAAATCTTCTGCGCGGCAAGAACTTATGTGCATTCGCTGCGACGCACAAATGAAACATGAAGTAAACTGAAGGTTTGCACTGTATGCCACAAACCTTTGGGTAGACAGAGAAGACAGGGGGTTGCTGAGTGTTCACACATGCACTCATGGCGACATAAACTAAACCAAATCTTGTTAATCTTTTACTTAAACTCATCTACTTATTTAATTCTTAATTGTGGGCATCTCTAAATGAGTTTTCCATCCATCCAAACTCCAAATAGTTTGGAATTACTTCCAAACAAGGAAGAGCTTTCTCCTGTGGGAAGTATCCTCCTGAAAATAGGAGAATAGGAGAAAGTCTTATGATTTGTCAAATTCTGGGAGCTTGGCTAAGAGGGGAGGCAAATGGGTTATGGTGACTTGCAAATGCACAACTAATCTGGAAATTACCACAGCTCATAAAGAATGGCAAACGTTTGATAACCATCCAACAGTTTCAAACATGACATTACCTGAAATTAAGTTATGCACATGAACAACACTGGGATTCAGAATTAAAGGTAAACATGACAACAATAATGTACAACAAAGACTGCCGGATAGCTCTGTTTGATAAATGAAGATTATGTTGCCTTTAGAAGAAATAAACAAATAGAGAAATGCATTTTTATGGTCATATGAATAGTTAGCCCTGCATATCACAGTGGTGTGGTGTTCAGCAGCATTACCACATAGCAAGAAGGTTCCCGGACTGAACCTCTACCGGGTTGTCTGTGTGGAATTTATGAATTATTCTGACCTCTCCCAGTCCAAAGTGATGCATGCTAGGTTAAGTGGCATTTCTAAATTCTCCCTAGGAGTGTGTGTGGGCATGAGTGAGTCTTTCTACTCTAACACCTAAAAAGGGGGTTTATGTATAAAAAGTGCTCTATAAATTTGATTTGATTTTAGTATGTTTTATCTTGGTGTTGTTGTGGACTGATGACATGTCCATTGTGTAACCCAGCCTCTAGGCTGATTGGGATTCTCCAGCTCCGTGCAATCATCAACCTCTTCAGTGTTGGAATTGCCTCAAATCTCAGCTTCAGTCTTCCCACAAAGCCAGCACAGTGTATGGTCTCATGCCTGGTCTGGATTCAATATATTCAGTCAATCTTTGGAGTGTTTGAATACCACAATACTCAAAGGCACATTTCAATACAAAGAAAAAAAAAGTGTTATACCTTTTTTTTTTTTTTTACACAGGCTTAGTGAATTCTAAAATTCGGATGCATTTCATCTTACTATCCTTCTTCTGGGAGTCATACAGACTTAATGGAGTCCTTTTATAGTGGATTTGCACTAGCAAGAATTCATCACCTGAAACTGAATTTCCCATCTGGAGTACTCTATCCTCAGGAAAAGTTTAAAGAAAAGGATGCACAACAACAGATATACGGTAGCAGGAAATTGCATAATCAGGCCCACAGTGCAGTCAAAACCAGAACATCATAATGAATAACCACTCTAATTACAAGAAAATTATAAAGAAAGAAATCAACATGGAGTAAGCTTCAGTTGAAAACAATTTCTTACAGACATCTGTTAAGAAAGAGAGAGTCCATACTCTGAGAATAATAATGACTTCTCTGAGACTTCTTCTTCATAGTGCAAAACGTTCTGCTTTTTAAATAGTCATGGTGGATAACAGGTATGCAATAGTTGAGGTTCAGTGAGTTTTGCTTCAGTATGGAGTTTTATAATATCTTATAACAGTGGCATGAATTCAATAAATTTTTACTAGCCTGTCATGTAAACTTAAAATATAAATGGCAGAAATCATTTGTTAGAAAGATTTTTTTTGGCCAGTGGAGACTTTCCCCTTTTTTATACATAAATATTTAAATATGTTTTTAGTAGTGCTTATTCAATGACCAAAACAAATTTCTACACCCTAATTTTATTCTGCCCCCACACCTTCATATTATGGTCATAATTATCATTCACTCCAAGTTACAGCAACACTGTTATGTACAGAGTGTGCTGAGCAGCAGAGCTTGAAGCCCACCTGCGTTCAGCTGTACGCTCCATCAGTCTGACAGCTGCCTAATGTTGCTGTTTTCTCCCAAAGTGCCCTGCAGCATAGGCAGAGGAGACAACCACCCTCCACATGTGTAAGGGTGTTGAGGTGGGTGCTCCATGGATGGCTAGCTGTTAATTGTTAAGCAGAAGAGTTGGAAGACATCAGGAGGTAACCTGTGGCTGAAGCATTATCATTCAACAAGGTTTGATTTGAGCCGTCCAGATAGAAGCTAGAGCAGAGTGTGTACAAGAGAGGCTGTGAAGGATGCAATGTGTGAAGTGACTGTGGTTTGTCTAATTTGAGGTGACCAACAGTTTCTATTTTCTCTCTATTTTTAACATGTTTGCCCATCTTAAATTCCCAAATCCACCGCTGGAAACATTTTAACATCTCATTGGGATAGGGGGATGTTTACGAAACAGTATATTGTTAATTAAAAATATGGTCATTGCCAAGATAATTTGCACTCTGTATTTCCAGTATATAATTCACAAAAATAGGAATAAATACAAATTAACCAGGAAAAAAGATTTCATCTGAAAATATCAGTTGCTTAATAAAACAAAAGAATGTCTAGCAACAACAATGGTCACATGACTGTCTGAAAACCTTTAACACTGCCACTTTTCTGTTTATAACCTCTGTCATTTTCAAGAGTACTTGCCATAAGAGATTTCTGAATTTTCCAAACTAAAAACATCTCCAACTCCAAACTAGCTATTCATTAGCAGGGTAACAGGAGAGGGGATTATGGCAAAATATGGCAGTCTCATCATTTTATGCTACAAATGATGAGACTGCTTTTCTATGATGCTCGGTACGAAAGAACTGGTGCATCGTGCCTTAATGGTCTGCTTTGGATACAGAAAGGAAATCTGATGCATTCCAGATAAATGGGTTTATGTGGAGAGTTTTCCCTTAAAGGCTCCTCTGAGTGCACATTGCAGATAACCTGATGTGGACCACCAACATGAAAAGCAGCAGTCATGTAACTGCTGGCAGCTTTTTAGTGCACCATCACCAAATGTGTGTATATATCTATATCAAACGGATTATTATGTAGTAATAGGTATATAAATCATAACAACAGGGTGCGAATTTTAATAAAAAAGTCATTACTTCTTCCAATTGTTTTTTTTTACTTTTCTAATTATGATTTCATGATGCAGCATTCTTCTATTATTTTATTTTATATTTTATTTCTTTTTATTTTATTTTTGCATATGGTATTTGTTCAAATTAAATAAAATGATTCAAGATTTCATTTATTTATTCACTCATTCATTCATTCATTGAGTCAGTATGTCTGTCAGTGTAACACTTGCAACACAATATGATTCTTGACCACTGTTGGAATCTGTGTGTGTTACCTGTTGTAGTTTCCAAGGTGTTTCTCCAGCTGTGTTATCCTCTGGAGTTTGTGCAGAAACAACTTATCTATCGCTGTCAGCTGATGGATCTGATCAACACTGATACCACTGTGGAGAGCCTGAAAGGTACATACTTGAAACAGATTGAGCACTGCCAATCCCTGTCATCACATCACATCTACCACATTCTTCTTGGAAGATTCTAAGATCAAAGGGCAGCCATCATAAATACCATGTTTTTCTCCATTTCTTCTTTAAGGACTATTTCAGGTAAAATTATGTTGTAGAAAGAATATAATGCTTTGACATTTAATCAAATAGCTGTGTCCAAACATGTTGTCATATCAACCAATGTTGTGATAAAGGTTCTGCCCTGAAAAAAAAGCCATAAATATTTGTTTATCACCTTTAGAAGTCTGACAAGCAAAATAACTCGTTGTGTGGGGAGATTTTCAACCTATCTTGTTGTCAAATTCTGGGAGGGCATTTTCAAGATGCAGGTGACTACTGTGTCTGTATAGAAAAATCAATAATTGCAAACAATACACTTTGTTCTCAAGAAATATGCTTATTATTTTGATTTGAACCTTAGAACATAAAAATCTGGGACATCTTCTGCATTTTGCAGAACATTTTAAACTATTAAAGATATTATCTGAATACTAGTCTATGAAATGTATTTCTGTCTCACTGTTCAGGATGTTTCATTTTGTTGTGCTTTACCCATAACATAAGTAAACAGAACAGAGTTTTTTGAAGGGTTTGTTTGGAAACCCAGTGACTGTGCTGGCCAGCTTGCAGAATATTTGATAACCTGCAGATAAAAAGATGACCATTAATCCCTAATGTTCTGTCTCCATCTCTGATGATCTCACTCTGTACTAAAGGAAAAATATCACCACCACCATGGCAGGAAGCTCACAGCTGGAGGTTTTGACAGTGACTCAACCTCATTCTGCTTCTGTCTCTGATGGAGATAAAAGCATGCTCAAGTGTTGAACCTGTACGTGTTTTTCACATCGCAATAGCTCAAGAAAGATATCTGTGATCGAATAGCAGAGCTTGACCCTGTCTCACCTTCGCCAGACTCTTCGTGGAAAAATACAGACTATTGCTAATGTTCCGGCAAAGCATAAAAGTGGATAAAGCAAAGAAAAGTACTTCAGAGATTATGTGATTGTGACTCATCCTTGTAGCATACTTGAAAAGGCCACACTGGCAGTTAGGTAACAAAAGTCTGCTCATATTTGTTTTCAGAGTATCATAACAGCTGCGGACCTATTCCGCTATTTCAGCTTTTCAAAGGCGAGCTTTTCCACACAACTAAATATTCATAGTTACTCATGCAAGAAGGCCAGGGACCATTTTCTTTGCAACACTTCAAAATGTGGTTTTAATAAGCAAATTCTAGCCATCATTGTATATTATAAAAACTGCCAGAGATTTGTGTACCTTGGCGAGGGAAAAAATGCGGGTGCTGGAGGGCACAGCCAGCTCCTGCTTCAGGTCTTGTGTGTCGGCCCAGGCTTTCTTGAGCGGCAGCCGGGGAACAAAGCCATCAACAGAGGGGTGACACATCCTCAAGGCTTTCTGCATGCTCTCTTCAAAGGTTCGGCCTACTGCCATCACCTGAAACCAAAGGAGGTAAATATGTGATTGTGTAATCAGGCTGTGCTGGGAGTGTGTGAGTGAACATCCGCACCTCTCCAACACTCTTCATGGCGCTGCCTATTTCACGAGACATTCCCTGGAAGCGGTCGAGGTCCCAGCGGGGAATCTTGGTGACAATGTAGTCCAAACTGGGCTCAAAGCAGGCCGTAGTCTTCTCTGACACAGCATTCTTGATGTCTGGCAGGGGGATTCCCAGTGCTAGCTTAGCAGCTACAAAAGCCAAAGGGTATCTGTGAGGCAAGAGGCAAAGGCCAGAGAGAGATCACTGTCAATTAATGGTAATAATTCCCATCAAAAATGTCATGGAACATTATTACATAGAATGTTTTAAGATTGGTTGTACACTAACCAAACACAACCAGCGTGAAAAAACTATACCTATGTCTTAAGAAAAAGGTGAATAAAATCTAGAAAGTTATGAACAATCTTAGAAACTGTATTTGTAAATGCTGCAAAGTGTTGACTTTCAAAGGGTTATCTACCAACAAAATAAGAAAAATGCCATGGGATGTGAATATTTTTCACGAAATTGTACACCTATGTTCTCACCCAGTGGCTTTGGATGCCAGAGCGGAGCTTCTTGAGAGTCTGGCATTAACTTCAATGATGCAGTACTGCAGGGAAGTGGGGTGCAGGGCATACTGGATGTTGCATTCACCCACAATCCCAAGGTGGCGTACGACTTTGATTGCAGTCTCACGCAGCATGTGGTATTCTTCATTTGAAAGAGTCTGGCTTGGGGCCACCACTATGGAGTCACCTGAGGGAAAAGAGATGGCTTAAGTGACTGGAGGGGAAGAAGTGACCTATAAGGAATGTTTAAAATCTTTGAACTTTGTCACAGCTGATGTGCATGTGAAATGCATATGGAACAGATGTGTGGGGTTGTGTTACACTTTTTCAGTGTAACAATGTTCACAAAAAAACTAACATGTTCAATGAACACAGTCTTTTGAACTCGTTCGTTCACAGCACTGTCATTGACTATGAGAAAAAACAAACTCAAGCATCCTTAGCTCCAATATTGATTCTCTGCAATTTTCTACAACAGAGAAAACACAAAAAAAGTGCACCAAACATCTATCCAGAAATCATCCTGTTAGTCTTACCTAGTTATTAAGTTAAAAAACAGACCGGGCATGGAAGAAATTATGAGAATAATGCAACCAAACAGAGCGAGATCTGATTTGAAGGAGGTCCCACTACTGCCTACTCATGCAGATAGAAGAAAACTTTGGTGTACCTGTGTGGATGCCCAGCGGATCAAAGTTTTCCATGTTGCAGACAGTTACGCAGTTATCAGCCACATCTCTCACAACCTCATATTCTACCTCCTTCCAGCCCAATAAAGATTTCTCCACCAGAATCTGATTGCTCATGGCCAGAGCCTACAAAACAAAGACAATGTTACAATTTATCAACATTAATCCTTAAAGCAACAAACGTCAAGATCTATATCACATGATTCAATACAACAGCTTTGCTATTTGCTTAGAATCATCAGTTAGAGCTTAAATTATGAGATTTGACCTGTAATAATTATTGCCAAAGCACAGTTCATAGCATGTTCATGTCACATAATTAATATAAAATATCCAGATGATAACTTCTTTTAATCTAAAACAATTTTTCTATTGTAGGAAAGAAACACATAAATAGTATTTGGACAACCTGCAAAGATACAGCTTATGCATAACGGTAAGCAAATTTAATAATAAAATGTGTATCATTCATCCATGTGTAGCGACAGACCTTACAGACTGTCAAAGGCATAATATGCTTCTGACTTCTGAATATCTTGTTGCCCTGAGGCAACATACCAAAATCTGGTGGGGGGGCTCGGGGGGGGGGGGGGGGATTTTTCTGATTGATATATTATAAGGAACCCCCCAAGATCCCAAAACTAGGGGGGTATATTTTTTTCCTCATAAAATAAAAATTCATGCCATAGAGGGTTATAAAGCTGTGAATCATATACTCCAGATATACCCAAAGTGCCATCCTTATTGGAAAATTACCTTTCAATGGCCCCTGTAAAGTATACTTTAAACTACCACTTCCATTTTCTGAATTTATTTCAACAATGTTCTTTCATTTATAAAGTTTACGACATTGGTATCTTGGCATCTCATGTCTAAAAAGGAGTAGGCAGAAGTAAAAGCTACAACATAGAATTAAGAATAAAAATTTCACTATCATATGAGGAAAACAATAAAATATCTCTCTAACTGCTCTGATTAAATATTTTCTTGTACTAAGCAAACTGTCCTCATAACCTGTTACAAGCAGGGCTTAATTTGTGCCGGATCAAGCCGGATCCCGATCCGGTACCTCCGCGGTTGGATCCGGAACCTGTCTTATCGAATCCGCCCCCCCGTCCCTGTAAATAAATTTAATGAATTGACGAATGTTTTACATTTAGAAATATCCTCATAATCCTCATTGAAGCTACATCCAAATATCTTAATTTAGATGCATTCTAAAAAGTGAATTTAGGCAACGTGAAACAGAAAATCGTACCGGCGGATCAACAGTGCGAAGAAAA
>JAVQJG010165525.1:0-21126 GCA_036024015.1 Craterocephalus amniculus
CAGCGCTGCTCTCAGAGAATTTACTTTGATCTATCCGCGTGCGCAGCAGTCAGTGCGTGCAGGAGAGGGGGCTTGAGTATCGATATTTTACATGGGTATCGTTTGATATCAATATTAGCATTTGGTATCGATATTATCGATACTAGGATAGATACGCCCACCTCTGATGATCAGGCTGCATCTGTGAAGGTGCATAAAGCTGGACATCACTCCTGCAGCTTGGATTGTGCACTTAAGAGTTTGTACAGTGACTTTCTTATTCTCCATTTCTCCATTTCCATTTCATGTTGTTTCACAAAGAGCCAAGTTGTAATAATGTAAATATGATACATATTTACATTCTTCCTATAATCCCATATGTGCATGTTTTGGGGAAGAGGACTGTTTCTAAATGTTAGGTAACATTATCATCATGCAGCATGGTACCATAATACACCTCGTTGGGAGCAACAACACTAAAACCCCTTTGTCAACCAGCTTATCTTTTTGCACAACATATTTGAGCTCATTTCTTTGTATTTCAGCACCTTAAGAATTCAAAAACATTCTGTTTGAAGAAATCTAAAGTGAAAATCAGGACAGCCCTGATTAGTTTAACCATAGCTTGGATCTGTCATGGAGGTTAACTTGAACTTCTACTGCAGAGAGCTCCCACAATAACTGAAACTGTACGACTGCAGGTGACCTGAACTGATGTCAAGTGTTAGCTGCTCCAGCATGTGGTGGGGCATCAGATTAGAGATGCTGCTCTTCTGGACCATCATAACAGGTGAGGCATTGTTTTTTCTTATTTATTTACAAATACAAGTCAGAAAAATACTACAGAATGTTCATGGTCATGGGACACATAATTTCCAATATTTATGGACAGAACCAGTAGGCTAACACAGTGGTTTTCAAAGTGGGGGCTGCCAGGGGGCACTTGGGGGTCCTCAGAATTCTGAGAAGCAGCTATGATATATATGTTTTTTTGTAAAAACAGGGGCAGTGGGTCCATTTCACAGGTTCAAGGTTTAGTGCCTTTGCAGGGTAAATATATTTCCGATTACAGCATTTTTGGTGCATCTTTGTCTTTTCAAGCTTAACAAACGTCATTACGGAAGAGTGAATAAAAGTGAGAAAATAAAGTCTAAAAATTTATGTTTCTTATTTGTAGCATTAACCGTAGGTTTGGGGGTCCCTGCAGCGAGGCTGATGTTGTGTGGGGGGCCTTGACATGGAAAAGTTTGGGAACCCCTGTATTAAACTACATACAACAGGGTTTAAAAAACACATTTTGAGTTTGAGCAGAGATCTCATAAAATCATAGCTTAATAATCATATCCAACCCAATCAAATCTTTTAGTTAATGGTTTTGTTGTCTTAGATTTTTTAAACAAAAGGTTTCAGGCCAGGAGTCAGGGCAACAGTAATGAGGACAGGCGAGCTATGTACCGGGGGCTCTAATACTGTTTGTCCTCAAACACCACCTGGACTCAGCAGCCAATCAGATGTTAATATATCAATAAATCTTTATGAAAGGTACTGCTTGCAAAATCAAGACGCATTTCCATTAAATGCTGAAATTTCTAAGAATTAATTAAAAAACACCTGTTCTGAAAGGTGAATCTGTTACTCTACATGTAGTACCCACGATGACCAGCAGGTGGCTAAACATACCACTGTACCATTCATGAAGCCTGACCGAAATACTAATGTTTGATCTAGAGGAATAAAACTTAGTTGGACTGCAGTGGGAGGGCACCTACCCAGAATAGATAGGACTGGAGGACAGAGCCACGTTATCCAGGTTCTCTGTGCCCCAGCTGAGCCGGTAGGAATCCCGCTCATTCTCCCTGGTCAGTGAGGAAATCTGGAAGTAAAAGTATTTCTTATGAGAGATCAACAAGAAACGACTGGATTTATCATGTAGGGAAGAAACTGTACAACATTTGAACTGGAGATAGTTTCACTAAGTACTAAAGCATTTTGCTTTTCAAACTAATTAAACAGAAATATTAGAAAGTCAGTGTGAATGTATACAGTACCTGGTGACTAGTGAGTATGTCATCCATTATGGCCTCATGTCTGGGAGAGTAGTAGTTGTGGTGGGTGGGTGTGAAGGACCTGTCGGAACTGGATGATAGAAGATGAGACAAAAAAAGCTGTGAAACCAGTGAAGGTCAAAGGAAGTGGAAATTAAAGAGGACAGTGTTGGTAATTGGCTTTATGCTACACCTTAATTCAGTGTTTTTCAACCATTGTCCCATGACACACTAGTGTACCATGAGAGATTGCCAGGTGTGCTATGGGAAATGATATAGTTACTGTAAAAATAATTCAAACAATTCTTTGAATCCCAGTTATTTGTTATCTGCAAAATAAGATTTGATATCTATTCAAGACACTTTGATAAGAATGACCTTTTATTGTTAATTAACATTTTTGGTTTGTAGTCTACCTCGGCTCAAAAAGGTTGAAAAACACTGCTTTAGTTACAGATGTGGACAAGAGTTAGTTATTTCTGATCAAATGTCACTGAGGAAAAAACTAATGGAGTTTAATAAAAGTATTTATTTTGAATAAATTGAGTTCAGGGCTACTAGCTGTGTTTAGCATGAGCATCACCTGATATGAACAACCGCACCCTATCTGAGCTAAAAAGCTAGCTGCACCAGAGATAGCATCGTTTTATTCACTTCTAAAATCAAGTCAAAATCTAATTTTAACTTACAAACACAACCTTCACCTGATTTATGAGTTTACAACTAACTAATCAGCTGCTTAGCTAATTTTAACTGCTGTGGTGTTTTAAACAGAGCAGAAAACCAGGATGCTAGCATGCAGCTAGTGCTAATCATATTCTACCGGGAATAAAATATGTTGTTTACGTTCTACTGGGAATAAAATATGTTGTTTATGTTCTACTGGGAATAAAATATGTTGTTTACGTTCTACTGGGAATAAAATACAATGTTTATGTTCTACTGGGAATAAAATATGTTGTTTACGTTCTACTGGCAATAAAATATTTTGTTTACGCGCTACTGGGAATAAAATATGGATTGATAGAAATCACTGCATTCTGTTTTTATTTACATTTCATTGCGTCCGCAGGATGTGGGAAATGGGGCTATAACTTTTTTACTGATACAATCAGGCCACATACCTTTGCAATCGACTATGGGGTCACAACAAGGCAGACCAACCATGAAGTATGAGGAGGAGAGGTTGTGAAACACAAAAACACACATATACAAATGCAGTTAGTTGTGTCATGATCAAGAGGAAAGGCACAGCCGTGTGTGCATCCTGCACCCTGGCTCATGACATCCGGTTCACACATCAGCACACACATTTACAGATGAAGGAAAAAGGGTTATACGAACAGGAAGTACAATCAGTCTCATATCCAAGTTAGTTCATGGTTTTGTTGTCATATTTGTGATGGTGCAGTAATGTGAGCTTGTGTCAGGGTCTACCTGTCGGTGCGCCCGCCCTCCAGGCTGAAGCGGAGGTAGTTCATCCCGTCCAGATATTGGCCTGGCAGGGAGTCATCCCCCAGCTCCCTTAGGTCCTCGGCCCTCAGGTACTCCCCTCCATCGCCTGTCATTGTGTCATCACCTTCAGAGAGAAGAGAGTGTTGTAAGACCAAAAAAGCTTCTCACTCCAGGTGACTCCTTTACTTCTGGAAGCAAAAAAAGTCTCTAAATAAATCTTTTTTGAGGGGGTTTTAGAGGTTTTCACCAAAAATTAGTCTATTCAAAAAGATAGCTATAGATCAGAACTATTATTAACAGGCATGATTATCATTTAAACTTGAACTAAGCCAAGAACATACAGACATATAATTACTCGAACATACCCGTCATTTGATCTGATTATGACCTGCACAGAGCAACAACCCACCAGATCAACATCCACCTTGACCAGGTGCCTGCTATGGTAGCTTCCTGAGCTATCTGAGACCAAGCAGTGCTGCAGCAGGAATGGGAGGCTGAAGCAGGCTTCATTTAAAATATGACATGGTTCATTCATTGGCCTTAACTGCTACTTATCAAAACCATAATATCCATAGTTTCTCTTAATTATGAATAATTAGTAGAGTTAACAATTAGGAAGCTAGTTCATACTCCAATTGAAGGGTAAATATGAAAGACGTGAACAGCTTTTAGTCTTATTTGCTTCTTCATATTGAATGTTGTGCTGTTGAGAGTTTATGAAATTATCTGTGTATAATCACGCAGTTGCTAGGCAACGCAGAGCAGGTGGAGTATGGAGATAAAATTACTCAATATCATTGTGTGTGTAATAATGTATTCGTAAACCGTGTAGATTAATTTGTTTGTAACTTGAGTTTCTTGCAAATGTATGTTTAAATGCATACACAAATAGCCTGTCAAAAAATTATGAACTAAATAAAATGATACCTGCACAAATTATTAAAATTCCACATGCAAACTTTCAGGTTAAAAAACTCTCCAGCACAAAGAAACCGTTAAATTACATGTTAGCAGAAGTCGCCCTGGAAGCATGACTAATCTGCTTTTATGCACAGATCAGTTTACAGGCGCTCATTACGCTTCCAGGAGCCTCACAGGGACATTTTTCTTGTTTAATCAAACCTTTTTCTTTCTTTTTAGTAATAGGACCAATACAGTTTTATTTTCTTTCTTTTATTTTCAGTTATGCTTCCATACTCACGCATACAGTATGGCTATGCTTTCATATACTGTCATTCAACTAAAGTAATATCACAGTTATGTATATTTTCGATATATTTCCTTGGGACATGCATGAACTAAGCAGCAGATGGCTGCAAGTGAAGCTGCAGGCTACGATGAAGCAGTTTCTGGGCTTAGTTCTGGTTCAGGTCTGGCAGGAAACGCTATGCTAGGCTAGCAGAACAAGTGAGAAACATACTGTAGTTAGACAGAGATGCTCTTGTGCCAATAGTGTACTGGCTTCCTGGAGAGGGAAGAGTGTAAGAAAATAAACATCATTCAGTACATTGTGTTTGGGTGTAGATGAACACTGCGTGGGGGATTTAGGCATTTTAGCTAGCTGCTAGCCCTCACTCACACCTCAGAGTAGGTAGCCTGTTCCACTCCAGGGGTTCAGATCAGACAAAATAAAGGAAAAAAATCCACAGAAGATGGCAAATTTCCATCAGCTCAAAAACCTTTCCTGAAAACATCAAATGAATGTAGCTGCGGTTATGCTAACACTAACTCGACGCTAACGCTAACTCGATGCTAATGCTAACTCGATGCTAACGCTAACTCGACAGCTAACACGGTAGGGTTAGCTTGGAGCAGTTGAGCTGTATTTTTGGCTCGTGAAACCAAGAATACACAAGTAGATAAGTAAAAAGCTATATGCGGTTAAAAAGGGAAAGCAGGGGACACCACACAAACACGGATTTATTTTTATTTGTTACTTTAAGGGCGGCCTTAAAGTGTTAACGACGATTGGCAACAAGTTCAACTTGCAGGGTTTGCTGCTGGGAGGGCGGGGCGCCCTGCTGATATAATGGGAGACCAAACACTGGAGCTTATCAATGCTTAGAACTGCTTTGAGCCAATTTTCCTTCTAACATGAACCATCTCATTAAGGAAACAGGGACAGTTAGTAGATCATTTCCCCGAGGGCCACAATCCTGCAGCTTTCTGCTGCTTCCCTTTAACACATCCGAAACAAACCAACACATCTCTGTGCAGAGCTTCAGTTGGACCCATTTCATTTAAAGGAACGCCATTTAACATTTGGCCACTAGGGGCGCTACACCTTTAACCTTCTTGAAGCCACACATTGCTGTCACAAAATTTAACAGACTCTCTCTCTCTGGCCTCCTCAAACACCGTTTTCACCTTCTTACTGCATTCAGCCATGACACACTCGTTCACAGAAAGTGGCACAAAGCAGAGCCTCTGTGTCCATAGAGGGGGAGCTGCAGGTCACATGATCCATGAGAGATGGATCCGCTTCTGCAGAAATACAATGTCTGTTTCTGAAGAGGGCAGCCCCCTCAGAGTACTTATCAAACACTTTTACTGTGTTTACTGACCCCAGAAATCAACCAGTATAACTCACATTAGGCTGATGTTTGGGTCTAAAGTTATGCGGTATGTCCCTTTAAGACAGATGCGTGCAGCAGGGACACGTTTGTTTGAATCACACGGTGATGGCCACAAGCTCATTCAGCATGCAGGCACACAGCAGTCCACACTGCAGGCCTCACATCCAGCACCGTGCTGAATACCTTCCTCATCCGTGGAGTCATCGGACAAAACGTCACCATCGGTGGGTTTCCACGCTGTAGGCGGACAGTTCAGTCACTCACCGGCTCATCTTCACAAGCTGTGGGTGTGTTAGTAAACTCCTCCCAGCAGAATACGTTTTAGTTTCTGTCTAAATGTTCATTCTGCCCCTCAGCAGGAAAACACGTCTGGTTCTGTGCCTGCTGCATGTTCCCAGGGTGCTAGTCCAGATTATTTAGTGTTATATTTGCAAACAGAAACAGAGTTTAGGCCGGTGGCTGTGGGAAAACCTGCTTTTCTACTGAATCCCTCTCCACCAGAGGGATTAATGTGGAATGTACGACCGGACTCACCCTCTTCATCAGAAACATCCAGGACTTCAGTCATGGTCTCTGGCACGTTCAGCTTGTGTTTCTCCGTCACCGTCTGGGAATGAAAGGAAGCAGAAACATCAAGCAGCAGTACGTGGATTTAATAACCAACCATCCAGCTCTAGCCTCTGGCAGCCCGACGTTGCAGCTAGCAACAGTCAGAGGCGTCAGATACGGAGTCACGTTGGGGTATCTATATTTTACTTGAGTAATTATGTTTCAGCCGACTTCTCACTTATACTGCTTAGATTTTTTGTTTAAAATGCCTCATATTCCTGATTTCATTTAAAATGAAACGAACACACACTGAACCCGGATAGCTAATGTGATTGTGGTTGGATAAGAGTTATAGATATAAACTTTCCCACTGGTTTGTGTGTGATCTACCTGTACATGACAGGAACTCCATCCCAGTGAGGACATAGCAGAAACAGCTCAGGCAGCTTACAGCTTCCTCATTATAAAATAAATAATAAATAAATTCTAGTGATTATATTTTTTTATGGGTTGGTCCTTGTGCCACAGCCTGGAATTTAACCCTTTATGGCATGTTTGTCATGATGTTACTTTTACTTTTATACTTTAAAGCTCCAGTTTGTAATAATTACTCCCAGCTAGTGGTGCGCTGATGGACACAAACAACCGTTAAAGCGTTTTATTACGACTTATTAATACTCATAAATATAGAAACATCAACATCCTGCAGGTGATTTGCTTCAGAACAATATAATCATGTTTCCTTATCGATGCTGATGAGCTACAAGCATGTCCTCCATGTATCTGCTACCATGCTAATGCTAACAGTTAATGCTAATAGCTAATGCTAACAGATAATGTTAATAGCTACTGCTAATAGCTAACATCGTGCTGTGAAATTGTTTTTCATGACTTGTAAACTCAGAGATGATCTGAGAGGAAGAGGAAGATGAAGAGGGAGAGGTAAAGGTAGTCACAGGCGGTTCGTGGACCTGTTGGTGCTGTAACCGTAGCAACGGTGCTTTTCCACTGTAGGCTAACAGCTTAGCGTCTCTGGTGTTTCTTTAGCGGTGACAGTAAATGATGCGAACAAACGGGAGGATAAAGCAGCTGCTGCACCTTCCTGCTGCTTCTAACATCCTGTTAGACTGAATGAACTTCCTGTCCTCAGTTTTCATGAATCTCCATCTGGTGGCTGCATGATGTAAACTCTCATTTTCTCCTGGTTAGTAATCAATTTCCTTTTCCTCTCGCGGGGCAAAGAATATGGACGCTCCTCCGTTTTAATACCTCTGTAATCGCATAAATGTGTCCAATGTGATCGTTTAGTTCCTGTAGCTGCGATATAAACCTTTTCCTGACAGTCTGGGTTTCTACAACCTGCTTCTTCATGACGGTAACTCAGGATGCGCACCGTTGTCGTGGTGATGATCTCCTCGGTGACGACCCTCAGCGTGTCGACCACCGAGATGTAGCCCAGCCTGCGAGCGATGCCCAGCGCCGTGTTCCCGTTCTGCAGAGGAGGCAAGCGTGCGTCAGACGGGCGTGTGTGTGTGTGCGTGTGTGTGTGTGTGTGTGTGTGTGTCTACGCACCACGGTGATGGCGTTGGGTTTGGCGCCGTACTGAAGCAGAACGTTGATGATGTGTGTGTTTCCCTGCTGGGCCGCCTGGTGGAGGGGAGTGTATCCGTTCTGAGGAGGGAGAGAACGGCCGTGAGAGTCGGACGTGTCGGCGCACGTACGTCACGTCGCGTCGCGTCACGTAACGTGGCCTCCCAGGCTCCCGTACCTTGGTCTTTGCGTTGACGCTGGCGCCGTTCTGGAGCAGGAAGTTGACCATCTTGGCATTACCGTAGTGACACGCTACAATCAGAGGGGTGTAGCCCAGCTGTGGACCAAAAGCAAACACACACAGACTGTAAAACTCCGTCGCCTGACTTTAGCTGTCATCCTTCTTTAGATTTTCTTCAAAAGTTTGTTTTGTTTTAATGTATTTTTCTGCTTCAGTTGTCCTGTGATCTATGAATAAACTGAATAAACTTTCCTTGCTTCCTTCACCGAGGTGGTTTTAGTATTTTTCATTAAGGATATTTACAAAACTGTGTAGCATAAAACTGACAAAAAGTAAAGGACAGGAAAATCAGGAAATCTCAAAAATGAGATAAGGACAGAGGGATTGTGTTTTGGAAATGATCCAGATCTAAACTAAAACTAAAAAAAATCTAATCTACAACTAAAAAATTAACCCTTTCATGGATAAATCAGTAATAAACAGGGCCTCATGCTTTTTGCGTTTAGTTCCATAGACATAAACAGCGATGCTATTTTATCTCTTAACCATGTTACTTTTTATTCATCTAATGTAGTTTGATATTTTATTCAAAACTATTAATTAATATGCCTCGAATGTTTCTGTTATATGGATATTTTATGATATAAAATATGTTTTTTCCTGTTTATCACAAAAGAAAGTTTGGTTATTAAATGTATTTATGTACATAAATAAATATTATTTCTACAGAAAGTAACAGTGTGCTGCCTGACTCACTAAAGCGGCAAAATCACTAATATTCCATCCCCACCCATGAATAAACTGGAAAACAGCTGTTAGGTGTCCACTGTAGTGCACATTATGCAAAAAAAGTCACAACACGGTGGATGTCTTTGTGTGAAATTGAATTTCTCTGTGATTAATAAAGTATTTTTCATTTCATTTCATTCATGTCTGAGCTCTGAGAGCTTCTGGTTACTTTGGTCTGCTGGTCCAGGTTGGCCCCGTTCTTGGAAAGGATCTCGGCTACAGCGACTTTGTCCTCCTGAGCTGCCAGATGGAGCGCGGTCAGGCCGCTCTGCCAGGACGACATGAAGACGCAGCATGAGGACACACCAGTTTAGACCTGGAGGATTCCCAGTGCGGGACTGTGTCCTGGGTTACCTTGGTGGCTACGTTGATCTGGGCTCCCTTGCTGATGAGCAGGGCGGCCATGTGGGCGTGGCCCTCCTGGGAGGCCAGATGGAGCGGCGTGACGCCCTGCTTGGTCAGGATGTTGGTTTCCGCTCCGTACTGCAGCAGCACCGTGGCGATGTCCATCTGGTTCTTCTTAGCCGCGATGTGCAGGGGCGTGTAGCCGTTCTGATTAAGACGAATGGCAACAGATCATCACTTTAAATGATCCACATCAGTAATGACAGAGTCACCTGATCTGATCTGATTGTCCCAGATACCTCAACCTGGAATCAGCAGGCTTCCAGATGTTTATTCAAATTCTCATCAAGTTATTTTGTAGAAAAATACATAACTGTATAAGTTTATATATAAATGTGTTTCTTGCAAAGCTTAAAGGGTTTGCATCTGGTTGTCCAACAAGAAACTCTGGTCCTTTTTATCAGTTTAAGGATTTGTAACTGTGTTTTGCCTTTTTTCGATTTGTCTTTCCATTTGAATAAGAGTTAAATTTTTTTAAATTTGTTTTCCAAAACGTAGATCTGTTTCCTAAGATATAAACTTTTTTTGTTAAAATGTATGTTTTCCCACAAAACTGTAAATTTATTTCCTTAAAACGTAAATTTGTTTCCTAAATATATACATTTTTTTCTCTCAAAATGTAATTTGTTCCCCCAAACTATAAATTTGTTTCCTAAAACATAGATTTGTTTCCAAAACTGTAACTTTTTTCTCTTAAAAAATTTGATTTTCCCATATCTGTAATTTAATTTCCTAAAATATAATTTTATCTCTCTTTATCTATATCTCTTAAAATGTGATCTTTTACCCAAAACTGTAAATTTGCTAAATAAAATGTAAATTTGTTTCCTAACTTTAAAATCTGTCTCCTAAAACGTAAATATTTATTATTTAAAATGTTTACTTAAAAATAAATTTGTTTTCAAATTTGCAATAAAATGTGTTTAATGAATTATAAATCTTTTAATGTGCTTCCTAAATGTTATTTTGTAATAAAATTAATTGATTTGATTTTTAAAATGGGAATAAGTTTGGCACTTTTCAGCCACATGTTTGTGACAAGACTTTTACCATTAAAAAAGCTGAATCCTGAATGAAGAATAATAATAATTTTTCTATAGTGAATTCTACATAAATTAAAGGTCAAAGAGAATCCAGAGGAACTAAAAAGTCATGTCTTTCCCACAGAGGAAACCACCTGAATGAGAGACAGTTTATTCAGCAGGACTTTTTAGTAAAAATACGGGGATAATATCCCTTTAAGCAGTTTTTCCTGGTGGAGCTGCAGACACCGAGGCTTTACCCGATGACTCTGCAGGCTTCGGACTCTCACCTTGGCCATGGTGTGTGGCGACGCTCCTTTGTCTAAAAGCAGGAGCGCCACCTTCTGGTTATCGTAATGTGCAGCGACATGGAGCGGGGTGAGGCCGTTCTGTGAGGGGGGGCAGTGGGGGAGGGTTAGACAGCAGTTAATGCAGCAACAAAAACTCACACACACAGTTAATACCTGTTAAAAAATTACTAATATAAAGAAAACAACATGTTTTATGGGAGATTCAACATCTAAAACATATGATCTCTTAATTTAAATCAAAATGAAGCTTCCTGTAGTCAACTGAACAATACAGAAAAAAAAAGTAACAAACCATTTTACACTCTACATCTTTTAAAAACACACAACATGGCAGGGAAGTTGAGCCAGGATGCTTTGGTTTCAGATGCAAACCTTTCCAGCAGAATCAGGAGGAGCACAACGCTGCAGCAGGAGTTTGGCCACATCCAGGCTTCCGTACTTGGAGGCCACATGAAGGGGAGTAAAACCTTTCTGCAGGGAAAAACAACAGAAGAGATAATATTATCAGAAATGCGTCGCCCTCATTGTTATTTAAATTGTTTTTTAATGAAGTTGATATTTACTCAAAGTCCCATGATAATGAATAAAAAATGTGTTTCAATGATTCATATACACACTCAGAGCCAATGAACCGCACTGAACTGTACACCACTTTGTAGTCTGCCACACTTTTCCTCTTATATTTATTTTATATATTTTACCTTATTTCCCTTCTTTGTTCCCTTTGTTGTACAAACTGAACTGAACGACTGGTTGTTGTTGCTCATTGTTTGTTTATTACATGCCAATTTAAATAAAGCATTATGGGAAAAATAAAGAGTTAGAATTATCTAAAAGGTGAGCTATCATCCCAGACTTCCGCTCCTGAGACGCTGTTAATCATATAGGTGACAGACCTCGGGGAAATCTGGTGGAGTTTTAAGGGTTAAATACAGAAACCGAAGCTTTTCTGCTATTTTAACGCCGATTAGAAGCAGATAAGCCTTCCGGATGTTTCCGTTCAGCTTTGATCACATATCTGTGGGCATTTCTTCCCCTGCAGCTTCAGCGCTGCTGATGCAACTCGTGGTAACTTTAAACTGGTAATCCAGCGTTTGGCCAGCAGAGGGAGCACTTTACCCACCATCAGCTCATGATGGGTGTGATGTTATGCGAGCGCCGCTTCTTTGTTCAAGCTCTGGATTCAGACCTGACAGCAGGGGAGCAAACATCAGCACGCAGCAGCACGGCTGCTAAACCACAGTTAAGCTTTAACAAAGATGCTCATATGCAGGGAAGGACGAGTTCAGACGGTGTGGTTACTATAGCGACAGCCACGCCCCTCATCCCCAGAGACATCCCACAGAAAAACTGTACAGAGAGCCTGATGTACAGATCGAGCCTGATGAATACTGCATCACTGTCTCATCCTCCTGGCTGCGTGGATGAATTAAAGGGCCAGTCCGTCCATTTCTGGCCTCATGGTAACCCCGCCCCCTCAGATAAACGTCTCCACGGCAGAGAGACGGCTTTACATCCATCTTTCATATGGAGACCAGCCGATCCAGGAACTAGTCTGGTCCTGGTCCAGCTGAGGGACCGGAATGAGGAAATGTGTGATGCTGGAGGATCTCAACGTGTTTCTAAAGTATCTGGGATGATCTGGAAGCTGCAGCAGCTTTAGAGTGCACTGATCTGTCTGCTCGGCCCAACGATCAGCTGATCAGCAGCTTTGCTGGAGTTTCAGTGCCTGAAGCTGGTGCTAAACCGTTCTGTGGATGATCGCGGTTTCTCTCATTTAAGAGGAAAAAATAATCATAAAACATTCATTCTCCTCTCCGTGACGGAAGTGTCTATACATGGTGTTACTGGGATTTGTTGGGATAATACACATGTAGAAGTGTGAATGTCCAACATGTTCAGGTCAGCTGAGTCAGAGTTTTGGATTTAATCCGATTTTACCCGTTTTATTTATTAATTTGATCACTTCCTTTATTCTTTTATCATCCTTCTGTTGCTGGAACAGAGGCGAAAACTTCCATCAGCTGGAGCAGAGACGACTCCTCCACCCACCTTAGTGGCCAGCGAGTGTGAGGCTCCGGCCTCCAGCAGCACGGAGGCGGTCTCCACCTGCCCCTCCCGGGCGGAGATGTGGAGCGGGGTGTAGCCGTTGGTGGTGGCGGCGTCGGGGTGGGCCATGTGCTGCAGCAGCAGCTGCACGATCTCCGTCTTCCCCAAGCGGGACGCGATGTGAAGCGGAGTCTGGTCCTCCTGAAGGAGGCAAACACATTCACTGAATCGCCTGCATCGCAACAAGAAACGTGAAGGCGGATGTTAGAGGTGGAGCAAACTCACCCGCGCCCGTGCATCCACCATGGCTCCGTTCCGCAGCAGACAGCGGACCACCTCCACCTGACCCGCCCTGGCCGCCATGTGCAACGCCGTTTCCCCGCGCTGAGCACACAACACCACACTCAACATTCAATCTTCACCCTACAGCTGCTTCGTGTTTGGGTTTGCTCCAACACTCACGATGTTGCTGACGTCCGGCGAGGCTCCGTTCTGCAGCAGCAGCAGGACGATGTTCAGGTGACCCATGAAGGCCGCCACGTGGATGGGCGTCAGACCGGACTGCACACAAACACAGGAGATGTCAGAGACTGCAAGCCAAAAGTCTGACCACAGAGCAGGGCTGGGCAATGTGAGCCAAAATTCATATCTCGATCATTTTTTCTTTAATCACGATATACGATTTATATCTCGATATACATTTTTTTGGTCAAGTAAACAAAGAGACTGTTCAAATTTAAAGTCCTTAATGCACTTTTATTCAGGATGGAAAGCACGTGTGCGTTAAATATTTGAATGAAATTAAAGGAGACGTGTATTAAAATGATGGAAAATAACTTTCAATGACCAAAACAAAGATACAGTTGTGCAAAAATGCTAAAAAGAGATACTAAAAGCTAACTTGATATAAAATATATTCCCTTTTTCTATATGTGTATCTATAAGTATATCGTGTGACAAAGTCTCTATATATCTGAAAATCTCGATATATTGTCCAGCTCTACGACAGAGTGGAAAATGTCCTCACAGATGCACACTGGTCCACACGCCAGACCGGCTCTTGTCCTGGCGCAGTGTGATTTATATTAACACATTATAAAAAGCCATTAAAAATGATCGTATTTTGATTTAACCTTTTTCCACCATAGATGAACTGGTACTTTAAACATTTCCTGGTGCGCCTGTCCTAATCAACAAGTAGTTGATTTTCACAAACTAAATTATTTAACACATACAGACAAACAAATCATTCTTAGCGCCCTCTGGTGGTGTAAAAGCTCCATAAAAACAGGCGAAAATACCAGGATCTGCTCACAACAGGAAACCAGTTCATTGGAATCCAGTAAAAATGTCAAATATTAACACTTTTCTCCCAAATATAATGTTTACATCAGAGAATAAATAGTTGTAAACTGGAAGGTAAGTTAAACTAAAACGTGTAGTCTTAATGGAAGTCAATGGGTGCGTTTTGGCCACATAGGACCCCAGAGGAAGTTTCTGGTACTACATAAATAATACATACATTTAATTATTTTTTTCTGTATCCATGCGTCTAATCAAAACCAAAGCCCCATACCTATAAAATGCAATTTTATGGAAAATAAGTTTTTGTGGTGTTTTCTTGATGAATGAATATTATTCAAATAACTGGAATTCAAAATCTTAAAATGATTTGATGTTTGATCATTTTGAGCAAGTCTGGTGTTTTTTATTGATTCCTACAGTAACAAGCAGAACAAATAAAGCTGTACAATGATTTTTTTGGTACGTTTTTACATCTTTCTGCATGTAGATTATTTATTTTCTTTTCATCTTCTTTGCTGTAAACTCAATTCTCTGTTTTGTCTCATGAATTCAGTAAATCAGAATCACCTCTGTGATGGCCTGGATGGAGGCTCCATATTTGACCAGCAGCTCCATCACTTTAACTCGGTTCTTCTTGCAGGCGATGTGCAGCGGAGTGAAGCCGTTCTGTGAAGGAGTGAACACGGATATGAATACATGCTGACACATGTTCATGGGCTCGCGGCTCGTCTCTGCAGGATGTCCCTGAACCTACCAGCGCCCTGGCGTTGGGATTGGCCCTCTTGTCCAACAGCAGCTTGGTGACTCTGTAGTGACCACAGTGAGCTGCCACATGCAACGCAGTCAAGTAGTCCAAGGTGACGTCGTCCACCGGAGCCTTGTGCTGCAGCAGGTGCTTAACGCACTCGATGTGGTCGCCCTGTGCAGCCATGTGCAGCGGAGACAGCCCGTTCTGAAAGGGAAGAGGGACGCCGGATGTAGAGGAGGGGAACAAACTGAGGGACACGCAGCTCTGCTGAGCCTTCTCAGTCTCTTTTAGCTCAGTTTTAGTTTCAGAGTCTGGAGCAGTAAGAGTTGGTCCTCCAAGGCTAGAACCATTTCTGCTCCAAAGCTGATGCTCTGATCTGATTCAGGATACGTTAGCAGGCGTCATGTGTTCGGTGTCTGACAGCAACACAACCAAGCAGCAACCTACAGCTTATAAACATGAAACCTATGAGGAAGTACCAAAACCTGCAGTTCCCTCCTCCTCCACTAGGTGCTGCCGCGAACAGAGCAATCCCCCATAGACTCCCATGTTAAAAAGAGCAAATTTACAGCAGAATGAAACATGTTTACAGCCTGGTTCAATAAACCATTTTAGCTTTAAAAGCTCAGGTTTACCTTCATGACACCTGTGGGGGAAGGAAAAATATCTAACTCATTCGTTTAGATGTTATTTAATCCTAAAATTCTTCATAATTAAGGGCGTGTCCTTTTGATTGACAGGTGTCAGATATCCAGGAAAGCGAGGCCAAAAGTAGCACAACCACGGTTTTTAGGCTAAAGTGCGCCTTATCTCTATCTAGCCTTCCTCCGTTAGCTGGTTAGCTCCCGTTAGCTCGGGATTAGCTTTGTTAGCTCGTAGCTCAGATTTTGATGGGTGTCGATCAACACTCCCCACGCTCACAGCCCCCCTCTCAGCGCCTGTTTTGGGGTTTATCCAGGAGTCAAGAGACTCCTGTCAGTACCAAGATGGCGACAGTGGGAACCTCCCACTGATCTTCTTTTCAGCTCATCAGAAACCTGCGGCTCACCTGGTTTTACAGTTCGTACATTTATTCTACAGTCTATGAATACAACTCGAAAAGTTACGGATGAGTTTTGATTAAATTTTAAGGAAGTCTCACAAACAAGTGATTAGATTTTGGGGGTCATCCAGATCCCCACGTGGATCCAGGAATGTTTAAAAGGATTTTTTGCAGGGGCAAACATCTGGGAACATCGAGGAAACTTTGTCACATTCTGGTCTTTCCATGGTGAAAACTAAAGGTTGCTAAAACGTAACACTGTTGGATTTTCAGTGTTGATCATCTCAGATTTTAAATTTAAATTTAAATTTAAATATACTGTGTGTTGTTTATAAAAATTCAGCTGGAAGATCCGGAAACACAAACGGACCAATCACAAGGGGTTAATCCACATAACCGTGCAGAGTATTAGGGGTGCAGGTCGGGTCTGGAAGCAGTGTGCATCAAGCCTCCATGGACCTTTGATAAACGACCTTATGCGAGTAAAAATCGAACTTGAGTCACGCAAAAGTAGAATCATACAGTTTTTAATGAATATTGGAAGAATTGTTGATGATCGACTGATTTTTTTTAACCTCCAGCTCTAACCAGCCTATAAAACAGCCCAGCATCCTTTACTGGCATGTTCAGACGGAGCAACCCACCTTGGTCCGGGCCAGCAGAGGAGCGCCTCGCTCCAGCAGCAGCTCCACAGCTGTTTCGTGTCCACTCCGAGCTGCACAGTGAAGCGGGGTCAGGCCGTCCTGGAAAACACATCACACATGTCAGACACTTCACAATCACTTCGCTAACGTCGGCCATAAATCTGCTGTGAATGGAGTCGTTTGGTAATGAAGGCATGCCCCGATGCTGCCACAGTCCGACAGCCTGATGCAGGTGAGACCGCAGACCGATGTTTGTGTCAGGCTAGCAGCTAATAACGCCAGCGTGCAGCTATCTGGCATCCAGTCAAACATAGCAGGGGCGGGATGTGACACTAAATTTAATCCGCTGCAAACAACATCAGGTCACATCTGCTGTTAAACCAGACACAATTTAAATCCACGTGCTGCTACTGTAACACGCCTGCTTTCTGCCGGCGATCTGGACCCACTTTCAGCGGTTCTCACCCGTGTTTTAGCATCGATCTGAGAGCCTCGGTCCAGCAGCAGGCGAACCATGTTGGTGTTGCCTCGTTTGGAGGCCACGTGCAGGGGTGTGATCCCGTTCTGCAGAAAAAACAAAACACAAACATCAGGGACGTACAAACATTTAAAAAACTTATCTAAATCAGAAATATATGAGTCCATACTGAGAGGAATTCATCTGCAACCACGAGGTGTTTTTGAAACTTCAAGAGTCATGGTAGATTTAAGTCGGAAAGTCTTCTTTGGTCAGAAGACTGTCCCTGAGGACATAGTGTCCATGTCCTCCGGGATAAAGAGGAGGAAGAGCTTCCAGGGTGTTATCAGGTTCAGGTCTACAGCCTCTCTGATGGGATGGGGAGCATCGGTGCATAAAAAATCAAGCCCTGCACCCAATCCGATGGTGGGAAATTAGGAAATGCTGTTAGAAGGGAAATGAAGATGGTATCATTCCTTGAATGTGCCTGACAGAGCTCCAGATATTTTAATAACGGCAGCATGCATTTTCTGGTTGGTGTGCGTATAAATGTGTGTGTGTTTGTTGCAGTGCACCAAGTCAACCATGAGCTATTTTAGTCACTTTAGGGCGTTAAAAATAGACATCCGCCTCAGTTTTCTTGATAAAACATGTCAAAGGATCAAAGTTGGACGTAAACGAACACGTCCACATTGGGCTGCAGAGACTGGTCTGAAGAAGGGAGTATATCCGTTTGTTGATGTCAGAGCAGAATGGGCAGACGGGTTGAGGATGATAAAAGGTTAACGGGAAGTCAAAGAATTACTGGTTCCAGCTAAGGAAGGCAGAAAATCATCTCTGAACAGACACTCAGATACTCCCATGCATGCTCCAGTGTGAAAGCAAACGCAGCATCCAGTGGACCAGAGACAGGAAGTGATGTAAACCAACATGGTGCTCATACTGGATACATTCTGGTGAAATTCATCATTTCTCCATTATTTGGATGTAATTGAGACATTTATGCTCCGGGTAAATCGATGAGCAGAATTTTCTTTTTCTTTCCTGTTGGTTGGTTGTTGTTTTGGAAAATATCGCCCCCTAGTGAGCAATTTTTATAACTGGAAGACATGAAAGTTTGGCTAAATTCATTGTGAAAGTAAAGCAAACCAAATGAAAGTGCAAACTTTCTATCCAACAGAGTCCCCTGCACCATCCTGGTGTGAATTCACCCTCAAAGGTAGGGTGAGAGTTTTCTAGGAGCATTTTTTACAGTATCGCATAAAATCCCCTACACATCCTGACTGCGACCGGTTAATTAAAAGGACGGGACTGAAAAAGACACCATCAAATCGTTTTAACTGGGTGATTTGTCAGACTCAACGTCCATGTAACCCTGCGTGTTGCCTCTCTTTCTGCATGAATCGCATGCTCTCAGAGGCTCGGAGCACTACTAAACAAAGGCAACGGAAAGAGAGCCAGAGCTGGGCTAGCTACATTAGCTAGCATACTACTATGTGCGTAATTGAACGGGAGAGTTGCCCCCAAATCGAACTAGAAAAGAAAACCTATTCAGGAGAAGATGCTGCAAAGAAATAATCTGAAGAAGAGTGGGGCAAAAGCAGATTGTGCATCAGTGGCGTCAGCTGAAGAGACAGAAAGTGATGCCACACGGTGGCCATTATTTCTGCCTGATAGCTAAGGTAACATGCTGTCTTTATGACTGTGGTGTTCGGGAACCCTCGGGAACAGGCGTTGTGTGTTCCCCTGCTCTGGAGGCGTAGCTTTTGGGGGATATCTGAAGAAAGGAGGTGGAACTTTTGAATTGTTTTTCAAAATGTAGTTTGAGCTAAACATTTTCCAGGATCTCCTATCCTGCCTTTAAGGCCCAGTGCTGTTCGACGCAGAAAAACAGACAGTTTCATCCGTTTCCTGTGTCGTTTATGTGCCTTTTTCATGCAACCAACGACAAGATCAAACCATAGAAAAAGAAGGTGGTGACATCAACACCTGTAGAGATTATGGGAGCTATTGTAGAAAGGCTATATGAGTATGTTGGGAGATTTTAGCTTTGCGTTCCTTTCAAAAATTTACTCTGAACTCAGCACTGCCAACTGGTGGATGAATGGACTTAATAACCATGGCAATGTAAAACTCATGGAAGTTTGAAAGCACCTTTTCTAAGACGACGCTTGAAACGGACGTACTCATTTCTGTACGTAAGGGAGCGGAAACTTTCTGTGGTCATTACAGAAGGACTTACTCTTGCAGTGAAATCCACGGCTGCCCCACGGTTCAGCAGGAGTGTGGCCACGTTGACGTTTCCGTAGTGGGCGGCGATGTGTAGAGGCGTGAATCCACTCTGGAACACACACACCAAAAAAGACGCACACACACAAAGGAGAGGTCAGGCATCAGACCAGCTGGAAATCCTGCAAGTATGACCCTCATCTCTTCGACTTTAGTCTTCCCAGCATGCAGCAGTCACATCAAGCATCAACAGTAACCAGGAAAAGAAGAGAAACACAGATAGTGTCAAAGAAAATAAATAAACAACCCCAAAACACCTCTTCCATGCAACTCTGAGAACTAAAACAAAATTTTGGAATCAAACCTGAACTTAAAGAGGAGAAAAAACAAACGTACACATGAGGATGGATAAACAATATCATCTACCAAAAACCTAAAAAAAAAAAAAAAAAAATCATAGAGAACACAGAGGATGTTTCCCATTTACACCAGTGCACTATGTTAACTGTACGTCAGAGTTATCAGAGCTAGCAATGAGGAATACATGAGGGGAGTTAGAGATTGCACAGCAGGTTGGAGAAGTTGTGAAATTCTTGCCTTACCTTGCCATTCTGTAAGTGTTGGTCCGATTTAATGTGAAAAAGTTGTTTACAAAAGTGTGAAGAAACAGTGACCAACGTGATGGTTCAAAACTTTACACAGTCAAAAGCTCAGAATGGTGCAAATGAAGGCAGCGTGGATGCAACATGCTATTCAACGCCAGCAATTTGACCATAAAATGAGACAATCTCTTAATGTTTATCGAGTTTCATAAGCTGCATCAGCTTCCCATGCTTAATAGTCATTTATAAACAGTAACTTGAAGAAAAACATGCATCTGAAATAATTCGATCTGGAAGCTGAAACGTGTGACTGACCAGGGCTGCCAACATTAAAATCTCTGTTTTTGCATTTGTAGGGTGATTATAAGCTACAGGAAAGGAAAGAAATTGTTTATTTATGGACACATATACTATAGTTCCACTAGAAATTAACATTTTTTTGTTATTTAGCCCGGAGGAAGAACGGAACTGCATTCTGATGCTACTGTATGCTGATGACAACCAGATTTATCTGCCCTTGGAAAGGACCTGAAGTCCTTTTTCATAAAACCCATTGAAGCCAGTCTCAGAGCAAATGGGCATGATACCCTTTTAAAATAACAAATCGTGATTTTAGGTATCTTCAAGAAGGAGGACCATCCTTGCTAATGTCCATCCAGGTGTCCTGAAGAGGAGGGTCTATTGCAATAGGGGAACCTCAGATTGAGTAGGACCAGTTGGGTTTTGCCCTGGTTGTGGGACAGTCGACCAGAGGACCAGCGCTACCCTTCTACAGGGTGAGGTATGGGAGCTCACCCAACCAGTCTAAATGTACTTTGTGGACTTGGAGAAGACATAAGATTGTGTCCCCCTGGGACTCCTGGGCTGCATATGATCAGAGACTGAGTTTGGTCCACATTGCTGGCAGTAGGTGGGACTAGCCTAGGTGGAAAAGTATTTTAAAATTCTATTTGTGTAAAAGCTTCTTTACTTTACTTAAACTCTACTAAGTTAGAAGTAAAACTAACCTTCTAAAAATCAACTTAACCCATAAGGACCCACCGTGACACCGGTGTCTCACAACGTATTAACATTCTGGATGGATCCATGCTATGTCAATCCTTACATCTTTACTCATGTAGTCCCAGAGTAACACCTATAGTGCA
>JAVQJG010165571.1:0-11244 GCA_036024015.1 Craterocephalus amniculus
TGAAACAAATATCTCAGGGAAGGATCCAAATCTCCAAAAAGTACCACAGGTGTCCAGTACACTTCAGTTTACATCACAATTAAGGCCCCACTTGCAAAAAAGTGGACTTCTCCTTTAAATGTTCCACGTGAACACATCGTGCACTTAAATGTAGTGTTTAAAAGTGGACAAGTGCGCTGACTGAGACACACTCCTTGATTAGTCAGTTAATACTAAAATAAAATGTCTCTATATAAGCTATAGTTGTTCATTCATTTTCTATAGGCCTACTGCTTAATCTATTTCATGGTCACAGGAGGGCCTATTCCAGCCTATTGCACCAATTATCTGGCCAGAAACAAAGAACAGGCCGCCCGGACAGGTCGCCTGTCCATCTCTGTTAGATGTAAACAGTGACATAGATATATGATATGGATAGTAAAGGAAAACTTTCATTGTGAATATTTAGGCTACGTCATATAGCTAAGATAAAATTTGCATAAAAGTATAAAATGCTAATATATGTTAATGTAAAAATGTAAGCAGGTGACACTATTGCAAAAACGTTGGTATGTTCACACTTGTCCTTCACACTAATGGTAGGCCTACCACCTTGAACATTCAAAGAAAAGAAAACATTGTCTAAATGTAATCATACATAGGGTTATGATCACAAAAAGTTAGATTGCTAAATTCCTGCCCAATACGGATTTTACATGGGCCTTTGCACTCATTGAAATTATATAGTTGACTTTAAATCAGGTCATAGTAATTCAGATTATTCGAAAGAAAGTAAATTATTTGAGAAGGTCTGACTGCTGAGTTGAACAAACTTGTTAAATCAACTTGGTAAAAAATGTCCTTTATTTCCAGTTAATTGAATAATTTGTTGTTGTTTTTTATCTCCAACAAAAGAATTAAGTGGGATTCATGAAAATATGTGCTTTTGATAAAGACAGCCCAAATACAGTTTTAGAATGTCTAACTTTTTTTCTTCATTTGACCCTTCGTTGTTGAATAAAATCAGCCTTTAACTATTCATCAGCCACAGTAATGAGGGCTTTTATATAAATACTTTCTGACCTCTAGTGGATGTGGCAAGAATTACAAGCCAGAAGAGATCTGGAATTAAGCTGAATCCACAATTTAAATCCTATTTATTCCTCAAAAACGTTTTTGTGGTAAATGAATAACATACAAAATATGTAATGAAAAGAAATTGATCACTTAACTAAGATTACATTATGATATTATGATGTACACTGATACAAATTTTCATTGAAATTTCTTTTGTTTGTAAATTTGGTAAAAATATTTGCTCAAATTGTCAATATGGATTTCTTTTCTAATGAAAAGTTCAGCTTGTTGCAGGCACAATATCAATGAGGAGGAAGGGTGTAAATATAGGATGGAACTATTTACTAGCGGCTGTAGGCAATGTAGGTTTATTAAAGCAAACAAGAAGTGATTCTGCATAAGCAGCATGAATGCGTAACAAAAGTCTAGAAAAGGCAAGAACCCAATACTCAGTAAAGGGCTAATTAAGAACAGAAGAAAAGAACAGGAGAGAGTAGCCAGGGGATAACAACTGAGAAATGATGAGGATCTGGTAGAAAACAAATTAAACCAAGGGGTATTTATCCATGGGTGGAAATAATCCAGCAGGCAAGAAAATCAGCAAATAAAAAGCAGGAGTCCTGAACAGGAAGCAAAGTGAACAGAAAAAGATAAAGCCTATTAGATCAAACAGGAAACAAGCTAAGAAACAAAAAGAACAAGCTGCAACAGAACAAGAGGCTGCACAGAAAATTAAAAGAAAGTTTTAAGTAAATGAATAACTCCAAAAACCATCACAGCTGGCTGTGTTTACATTTTATTACTGAACACTTTGCATTTTCTGATTCTGTTGCCTATTAACCGTAGCTGGGAACAAATCAACAAACAATAATCTATTAAATAATATCTTCTACAATAATTAGTCAGCTGTCTTTTTCTAAAACCATAAAAAACAGCTAAACATTTACACTTAACAAAGAAACAATGCAATCAAAATAAATAAAAAATGCAATGCAATCTATTTGTAAGCCTAATTTCTGAATTATCCGAAAAAGAAATTATGCTTACATGCTCACATTTGCAAAAACATTTCAAGTTATTTATGTTTATCTGCCCAATCAAACCTTATTTTTAATAAAGCATTGGTTCTTTTGAGCAAATTCAAAGGATCCAGTCCATTTTTAAGTGGATAGCACTATATAATCAGACTTATTTCATAACGTATCACTCTTTTCCATCTCTTTTTTCAACATTTTGTGACTGGACCTTTAAAGTGACGATAGTTATTGAAAATAGTTTAAATTTCAGATTATTCTCAAAATATACTTTCATGTAAGACTTTTAAAAGATTTCTGCTACAACAGAATCCCTTTTCTCAAATTAACAAATAACCATTTATAAAACATAACTTTACTAAAACTATTCAAATGTTTTCTTTTAAAAAAAGTAAAATATCTTTTTGCAACAGGATCTGTTTTCTTCGCGCACCATCTCTGGTGTCTTACACATTCAAGGACACTCTTTATTTCAACCTAACATAAATCCTGAGTTACAATAAATTAAACAGTCCAACCAAAACATGAAACAATTGTAAATAAATAAATCAATAATATTAATTTTTCAAAAAGAAAAGAAAAAAAATCTTTGCCAAATCACATCTGTGCGGTTGTGCTTTGATAATAGTCAGCACAAACTACTGATAATATCCTAGTGCTGATATTAATGAAAATATTTGACATCACATTTTCCATCTGAACATCACTGACTTTAACCCTGTGTCAATATTTCTCAAGTTAAGAGAATTTCTAGATCAACAAGATGTCTGTGGGACACTATGCAGTTTGATAGTAAATACTTTTAAACAAGAAGCAGATGATGGAGTGTTGATATACTTCTGAGCACAATCATGGTACAATAAATCCTTTAACACATCACTTAGTATTTCAGGTAAAGCTTCACAGTCTTTACTTCTGATACAGTATCAAAAGATCTGTAAGACTTCTTAACATTGTAAAAACAGCTTTAGAAATAAAATAAGCTATCTTAAAGCCATAAAAACCTTCAGTGCCAAGTACATACATACAAGTACATACAAGTATTCAAATTTATTGTAATGTCATCATCTTCTGCTTTTAACCAAGATTGTCTAACATAAAATGTTCTGCTATCTCAGTAGATAATCCCACGAGCCAGTCAGCATCACTATAGTTTCACACACAACTTCTCTGCTGGAGCACTAAATCAAAACCAACAGAGAGCTGGTTTGATTCTCAGTTATGAAAGAAATATACGTTTTAAAACCTAAGAAGAATTGTGAAAGTGCCCTCAAAAACCAGACACCAGCTGAATTTAAGCAGGAATCCTGATGACATTCCTCAGCAGAGAGTCGGTGTGAACTATATCTCAGACAACATTTACAGTCAGAGGGAAACTGGTGCTTCTATCCAAATCTATTGGCTTGCTATTTTGCGACTGTGGTTGCTGAACAGAACTGATGTATGACAGAGAGCCAAACTGATTTTCTGTTGGTCAAAAGGCAGCAAGAATAACAGCAACTCTACACGCACACATATATAGAAATATTCAACCCTGCCCTTCATGGCAGTCTCTAAAAATTGGGCTAAACGGGCTCTGAAACTTCAATTTCTGACTCAATTAAACTTGGAAAGAACACTCTCGGCTGATTGTCAGAGCTTCTGATGACCACTATGGAGCTTTTCTGGTGTTGACTCATTTTTCTTTTTAAACAAATTTTTAAGCTTTAAGGTTTTCTTGCTTTTCTCCTTTTCTTTATTCCTCTCTCCACTCTCAGGGGGTGATGCAAGAGACGGGGGGACACCCTTTGGTAGTGGCAGTGGGGACTCCCCCTCGGCTAGCAGCCTACTCTGAGGCAAGTTAGGCGTGGAGGCAGAGAGGGTTCCTGGTGTTGATGTCATTGATTTATATGACTTTTCGAGGATTCCATCATACACAAGCTGGCTCAATGGGCCAACAGCATAAAGGTCTGTTAAGGACTTCGATGGCACCTGGGAGGTTAACATAAGGTCTGGCTGTCCAACTCGGCACGGCAAAGAATTCGCCTCCAACGATCCCAGCTCCTCCCTAAAAATGGTTTGCTTGGGTACTTCTATCGGGGCATCCCAGGAGATGTTTCCAGTGGAAGATGAGGCATCCATCAGCGCTTCATATGCGTCTCTGTGAACCCTCTTCATAAAGGCAGAATCTGTAGAGTACTCCTGCTCTTCTCTAGACATCTGTCTCATCAGTGGTCTAGGAGCCTCGGCCATTTTGTCCTTTGTTGATGCCCTCTTGGAGGAATCAAGATGACGCTCCCCTGTACTCCATGCCAGCTTCCTGGATCCTGTATCATGTGACATTCCCATTGAATCTATTGTGATCCTTCTGCATTCACTCAAACGTTCAGCATCATCTCTGGCTAGTCTTTTGGTGGCACTGTCCATCGAAGCGCCCATCATATCTCTCGTTATCATCCTCGGTGCATCTGTCGACGCCTCTAAAAGGATCTTTCTCACATCCAGGCGTAAATCACATCTATCTCTGTAGACGTTCCTTGAGGAAATGTCCATAAAGTCCCCTGCTGTGTCTTTTTCTGCTTTCCTGGTTGAAAACTCTAAACCTAACTCGTTAGAGATCCCTTTTCTAACTGGGGTTTCCATGGGAACTTCACTCCTGTCTCTGGAGATCTTCCTTGATGCAGCATTTGTGATGGACTCATCTGTAGGGATCTTAGTTGGTAAGGTGTCCATAGAGGGGTCCGTGGGTTTGTCCTTTGCCATCTTCCTGCCAGAAACATCCACATCTACAGAAGCTTCTTCCTCACCAGAAGGCTTTGAGCTGTCTGCAAGCAGCTCCGCCTCATCGTGATAGAACTTTCGAGAGGATGCCTCCACAGTGGAAGAAGGAAAGATTTTGCTGATAGGAGGGGCTGCTACATAGTCTGCATCATAGTATTTCTCAAATGAATCTCTGTTAATGAAAAGTAAGGAGGAAAAGAAAAGAGGGAAACAGAATAGTGTTGATGTGAATGTTAATAGTGGGTGGAATGTGAAATCAAAGTGGTCTGTAAAATAGTGGAGACGTACTGTTTTTTAAGTGTTTTCAGTATGAGCTCCTCTCCCTCGCTGTGGCAAGAGTACGGGCTTCGGATGGTGATCAGTAGGTCGGGGTCAGGAGACATGACACCCGGACGACGCGCCCTACAAATGGTGGATCCCTGTAGTCGAGGGGATCGCTTCATTGGTGGAACTGGAAAAAGAGGAAATTACAGATCACCAGTTATAAAAAATAGAATGCCATTTATAGATAAGAAGTAAGAAATAAACAAATAGGTAACATCTGTTTGTTTTCCATTAAAGGGGGAAACATCGCCATCCAGAGGTCATTAAGCTGATGTGCTCACACAGAATGTGATCAGATTGACTATTTATACTTCTTGTGTTTTTAACCACCCTTTTTTTCCTGAGGGAGATCAGATCTCTTAGAAGCTAGCTGGACTTGGCTGACTTTGGAACAGACCTTACAATATCGTTGATGCTAATCATCTCCTTCACAGATAACCTGTAAAACCAGTTGATAAAAGTAAATGTTCAAAGTTATTATAAAATATTACTGCTTTTACTTAAATTTATTATGCAAGGTGCCCATGCAGCAGGACAACTGTCCAGCAGTTACATACACATTAGTTGGCTTTTCTAAGGTTTCAGTATCGTCTATTAGCCTTTAAGTCATCTATGATTACAGCAAATATGGGTCCAGCGTCAAGATGAGGAGAAATGCACTTTAAATTGTGAAGTGGCTGTAGTTAATGCAGTCATGTACTTTTTAGAAACGCTCATGTAACTTCTCTATAGCATTAGTTTAAATGGAGGTGGAATAGTTGAGTACACAATGAATCACGTTACGACAGCATGGTGATGTGCAGCAGCAGCTGCTCAGATGCTAAGTCTCGCTAACGTCTGCAGCTTTGCAGTTTGGCATTTCAGCCGGGCTGATGAAGCTAACCAGTCTAATGTGGGACCTGCTGACGTTTTCACTGTCTGGAAAATATCAGCCCCTTGTTTTACTGAGTTACAAAGAAGAATTTACAAAACCACCACAGAGCATTAGTATTCAAGTAAATAGATCAGTAATCCTGAGTGGGCTGGGGGTCTGTACAGACTGCAGCAAGCTACAAGTGGCAGGTTATGGAGTAACAGTAAAATGTAAAGGTCAGGGCACAAGTTGTTCCAGCATAATTATGTAATGACATAATCACTGTTTCATACTTAGTCAGCACTTTTAACTTGACTGTTTAACTGAGTTTTAATACTCATTTTAAATATTCAAAAAATCGAATTCCTGGCTTTTGATGCAGAAATCTCAGGTGCTTGATCTTAAATTGATATTTTTCATTCATTTTGAGTAGATTTAGATCCTCACCTTCCTTTAAGCCTTCTTAACTGCCAAGTTAATTGATCTATGTGAGGTGACAGACTTCATTTATGAGTACAAAGTCAAAGAAAAAAAAACTTGGGGAGCCAATGAGTGATTTTGATGAGAATACAAAAATACAAAAAAATACTACGTCCTCCATTAGCAGATTCCACACTGACTAAATACTTTGCAGATTCAGGATGATGGAACTTAATAAAAAATGTGAATATTAAATAGTCACATTACTCACCTGGCATCTGTGGTAAGATTGGAGCAGCTGGTTCATCTATAAGGTCTTCTATGGACCCATGGGCGGAGCTGTGACACGAACAAGAAGACTGTGGCATTCGAGGCAGACCCAGAGCTACTGAATCTGAGTAGAGCTGGGCAGTGAGGTGAGCTAGGCCCGGATTCCTGATGATGGGGAAACCACAGAGGAGCTCAATCTGCTGCCAGCGATGAAGCCGCTCTCTTAGGCAGGCTGTGACTTCAGACAATGCAGTCCTGTGAGACACACACGGACACACGGACCGAGTCATTGAGACAGACAATAATAAAAACCTGTGGAGGTCATTTTCTCACTCACTTGGCTTGCAAAATCTTGTGATCAACTTGGTCTAGTGATGAGCTGTGGGCTACATGGAGTGTTCCCAGCACAGAACTCCTCTTCTTCTTAATCTTCTCTGCCTGTAAGGAAAGCAAGGCATCAATAATCTGGTAATAACTTAAAAAACCTCTAAATATAGTTTGTGTTTTTTTTAACAATACAAAGCAGAACAGCATTACCTCTTCCTTGGCACCTATGAGCTGCAGCTCTGCACTCTTCCTTTTCACATTATAGTACTGAAGCTCCACTTCGTGTGTCAGCTGAAGCCACTGCTGAAGGACCTCTGAGACCGTCCAGCTGGCCCTCATGTCTTTTTCTGCCTGTTTCAGCGCTCCACGAACCTAAAGCCATGGCCATCGACAGAAATCAATCAAGAGTGGAGTAATTACTGTTAGATTTCACAATGCACATTTTATGTTCATTTACAGAACTATTAATTAATTGTCAAACCCCACTAGTATAATGTAGTTGCATAATCACAGATTTAGAAGTTATTTTTGGTTTAATACAGGCCATTTATGTAGCCACTATGTCCTGTGCACAATTTGAGGGTGGTCAACACAAGTCATGTGTTTTGTTCCAAACTGATTCTTTAAATCTACTCTTTCTTTCATAATTTTTATACATCTTTTTGTAAATGCTTGTAGAAAATACACTGAGAGATGTGGACTGACCACATAGCATGTGGGGGGAAAAAATACCTCAAAAACATCCAAACCATGCTAGCCAGCAGTTATCTAAGAAAATGAATACCATGCACTTTTGTCTTGCAGGATTGACTTTCATAAAAAATGTTAAAAAATTTGGGAAATTTTTTGAGGAATTAAAGACACTAAATTCAAAATAAAGTATTTTCATTGTCTTCACTGTTCAAATGAATTGCATTTGGAAAATATAAGCAATTCTAAAAAATGATGGCAAAGACAAGCTCAAAGGACACGGCAATGTAGACGATGTGGAGATGCTGTAGCTTTCAACCATCAAGATGATGCCACTTCCCGGCGGTGTGTGGTTATTCCAGCAGGATGCAGGATCATTTATTCATGACAGTGTGTGTGTGTGTGTGTGTGTGTGTGTGTGTGTGTGTGTGTGTTTGATCTGTCTCCTACTGAAAATGCATGGTGCATCATGAGGAAAAATATTAAACAAAACCTATCGTGCATCACTGAGCAGCTGAAATGCAGCGAGAATTGACAGACATCACTCTTGCAAAACTCCAAGAATCAAAGTCCTCGGTTTCCATACAGCAACAAAAAACGACTTCCCAGCTTTTGTAGAAGTCCGTTAAATCCATTCTAAATCTTTCAGTGTTTTCCGGACGTGTGAGGAGTCTCTGCAGCAAGTTTTTACCTGTTCCAGCTCCTCCTCGGCATATCGCAGACGGCTGAGCTCGCTGACTGCTCCCTGCCTCAGCTCATGCAGGCGGTGGGCCTCCTCGTGTGCCCCCATAATCTCATCTCTCATCTTCTCCTCCAGGTTCTGCTTTTCCTCTGCTACATTACGCTTCTCTTCCTGGGCTCGCTCCAGTCTAAGTAAACAAAAAGGTTCTTTGTTCAATCACACAGAGTCGTTTTTAAACGAAGTATGATGAGTAACTGACAATGGGAAAAGACATACTGGATACTTACTGTTCCTGTAGGTCCATGAGGCTCTGCTCAGCCCTCTGCAGACTTTCTAAGTCTTTCATCATCCTGGCGATGTGAACTTTGCTGGCTTTGTTCTGGGCCTGCGCAAACCAGCAGCCTCCGACTCCCATCACCACCGACACAATGAGCAGCAGGTCCTTCATGTAGTTATGAGGGGGGCCTGTGATGGAACGGAAACCAGACACTCAGCTCAGGTGGAATTTTTGAAATATTACTGCAGTTTTGCTGACAAACACTGAGGATTTGGTTGGTGTGCATGTTTGAGATGAATAGATTAAAAGGAGGAATTTCAAAGGAGAGGGAATAGGATGAGGGTTTGCCCGTACGTGTAGGGGGTCCAAACAGAACCACATCCAGAGCTTTGATGTTGAGCTTCTGTTTGTCTCTCTGGTCCTGAACTTTCAGCTGGCCACTCAGGAACGAAGGCTCATTTGCAGCAATCCTACAAAACACACGTCAGTACAAATTCAGTGTTGTGTGACAAACCATAAAAACAGCCTTTTACACAGCTTTCTCTTTCTTCCTCACCTGGGGAGTGTGTTTCCATTGACCTTAAAGTCTTTGAAATTCCGCTCATACTGTGGCAACTCAACAAAATCCTTCAACCAGCGCAGCACCTCGTCTTGGGTCCAATTATGCACTGATAAAAGTGTTGAAAGAAGTTACATGCAGTGAAATTTAACACCTTTTTCAGCAAAAAACATTCCCACTCCTGTGCAAGACACACCTTCGGACGACTTCCAGCCCCTCCAGAACTCCTCCATTGTGATGTGCTGGTCTTCTCTGTGCAGTTTGCTGTGTTTGTGGGTCTGCTGCTGCTTCATGTCTTCAATGATGAACTGCAGCAACAGAGAAAATTGGAACAAAGGCTTTTTCAGACTTGGGTTTAAACAGGTTGTATCACATTATCTCTATTTATGTCTACAAGTAGCTGTGCTTCCATTTTACTGAGAATGGTTTGAGGCTGTGTTGATTTGGAAGGAGCAGCAGGAGTGTGTATTGCACAGCTTAGGGATAGCGTGTGTGTTAGTGCCGACTTGGAATGTGCTCTTGGTTGTAAACAGAGACTTCAGATGATGGCAAGTGGAATTTTTGGACTTTAATGGGCCTGGTCGTCTCTACTGATGTTTCTCTGGCAACGGCAATCTGAGCCCCTGGATACTGTATCCCTCAGTTGCATTCTGGAAGTCAAAGGAACACTGGAATTCTGTGTTTATCACCAATGTCACACGCTTACCAGCCAAAACACTTTACAGATTATCTACAAAGAATCCAAACATGTTCAACAGAAAAAAAAATGCTTACAAAGGAGTATTTATTGTGCGCTTCCACAGAGTGAATATGTTTCTGCACCAATTTTGCAAGTCTGTTTGCACCAGAGATGAATGATAAAAACATATGATAACGAAAGAATTTATTATCTTCTGGATTAATCATAAAACAAATAACAAATAATACTCATTATTTAATCACATTTACATAAAACCAAATGGGCAGAAGGTAAGGTATGCTGAAGTCAGGGCCCAGTTCTTTAAGTAAGACCATGAAGGTCAGTCAGCACACTGGCTGTATTCTATTAGTGCAAGCAAGTTTTGTCACAGAGCCAAAAGCAAACTTAAACTGTTGCTATCCTTGAAGGAGCATTTGACTCCAGGAGCCAGCACACCTGTTGCACTGCATTAACCAGTCTGCCTCTAGCATGCAAAACCGTTCGTATGCACACGGGAATTAACGAAAAAGAAAATAGGTTCAACACTCACAAAGAGTAAGATTTATACCTCCATGCTCTCCTCCACCTCAATGCCGCCATCCTGGTCATCGTCCATCATGTGATGGATGCTCCGCAGCGCCTCCAGGCTGAAGCGATCAGCCTCGCTCATACATGGCGGAGAGACAAGCATACATGGGTCTATGTTGGTGGGGAAGGAAATAGGTTGTATTTTTCATCATTTCTATAACGTTTTCAACTGAATTTTATCATTATCTTAAAGGGATACTGTGTAACTTTTGGCCACTAGTGGGCTAAACCTGAAACTTCCCCCAGGCCACAACATTGTTGCAAAATTAAACAGTCTTTCTCTTTTTGGGCTCCTCAGACACCATGTTCATATTCTTATTTTGTTCAGGTTTGACCAACTTTCAAAGAAAAAGTAGCATGTTTCACATCCCACTGTGTTTTATAGCTGAAGAGCAAAGTGCTGCAGGTCACATGATCCTTGAGAGATGGACAAGGTGCATATCTCGTTTCTGACGAGGGCAGCCTCTTTAGAGCACCGAAATGTGTCAAACACTGCATTGACCCCAGAAATCATCCATTAATTCTATTATTAGGCTGATAATGGGGTCAAAATTTTAATTTGGGGGGAAATTACAGGTATAGGACCCCTAGTGGCCAAATGCTATACATCCATCCATCCATTTTCTGAACCGCTTAATCCAAGTGGGTCGCGGGTGTGCTGGAGCCTATCCCAGCTGTCAAGGGGCGAGAGGCGGAGTACACCCTGGACAGGTCGCCAGTCTGTC
>JAVQJG010165580.1:0-13854 GCA_036024015.1 Craterocephalus amniculus
TGGCTCTGATGAGGCTAGATTAGGAGCAGCTGTAAGTAATTAGGCCAGACTCTGCCCTGGATCCACTGGAACCTGCTCAGCCCCACCTAGACAGGAAAACCAGACCAAACCATGACAGGGTGGAGACCTTCATTCACAACTAGCACCATCAGGTTACACCACTCATGTCTCCTACGTTTCCAGGGCAACGGTGGGGTAAGCAAAACAAAGCATCATTATTAAGTTTGTTAAACCAAACCAAAAGTTATAGAGTCTAAATGTACTGTTAAGAGTGTTTGTATGTCCAAGACATCAGTATTGGACTTATTAATTAATTTTAATAGTGTTATGGTCTCACGCGATAAGTCAGCAAGACAACTGTGGCGTAAACTCTCAGTTATTTCTGCAGGATAATCAGACTGTGAAGTCCTAAAGGCTCTTTTTCCAAAACAAAGAGCCAAACGGGGTGAACAGAGGAGCAATGATCCCCAGGACACACAAAGTGAAGGTAAAGCCGGAGATATAGCATAAAGTCAAACAAAGCAGCAATGAGTGAGGAGCAGACCGAGGCAGTTAATCTGCCACAGGAGTGTTGAGTAAGCAAAAAGCAGGCGACTGTTTGAGCACCACTTTCACACTGACACAAGCAGAAGGATGTAATGATGGATTTCTTCAGAGGCAGTTTAATACATAATCCATTGAAGTAACGTGATTATAAGCAGCTGTTTCTGATCTTTAAGTGGATAGATAGCAGCGCGTGTCATAGTAACCAGAGGGAAAACAATTCACAGCAGCACAGCTGGAACGTGTTTTTGACATGTCAGGTTGGTTGAAAGATTCAAATGTATAATTTATGGAAACATTCCTTGCATGATAGCCCTGATGATAAAATAGATGATCTCATTGTGCTAAAGACCACAACAGTGCAGCTCAGCCCTGCTGGGGTTGAAACCAACCAGTTGGGCTTGGAGAAAAGCTGTGACAGTTCACTAAAAATCCCAATTAAACCATTGAGGCTACATGTTTTAATTCCATCTATAAATCGAATGGTAAATGTTTCTGGACAGATTTATTGGGCATGCTCTGTTATCACGCTATGGCTGATAATGTCCAGATACAGGAAAAAGAAAAAAATGGATAAATCTAATATTGAATGTTTTTCATGTGGTGTCAGAAGATAAGATGGTGCTTTTCTTCTTTTTTCCATTAAAATCTTTATTAGGAACAGACATTTTATAAATACGTTTGTGGACATTACAGACATGTTTAGTTCCTGATTTTAACCATAAATTTACAAGGTGGTGCTTTTCTGTTGAAAGAACTAGTTCCCACATTTTACACTTTTACAGGAGATAATGAAAAATTTTGTTGCAGGACAACGTTTTGGTTTCTGTTCCACCACTTTTCTCTCTTCATTCTCACATACTGGCGATACCGCTGAGCTCCTTCCCAATCTGATACACAGTAACATTTATCCCAGGTTGAATATCTAGTATCGAATGATACTCTGATCAGCCTATTCATTGGATGTTAAATATTACATAATTTTTTGCCGTTATTAACACTTTAAGGCACAGTTAGACACAAAAATAAAAAGTACAATGAGGGGAAATAAAGATATCTGTAAAAAATATATAATAGAAGAAATAGAATAAAAGAAATGAGAAGTGCAAGAAAGGGTGATGGATTTGATTATTTTGAAGGGGTGATGATGGTGAACAATGTGATTAATCCAAGATAAAAAGAAAATCATGATTGAAGCTCAGTACTACCCTGAGCCTACCCCCTGAGATGAACAGCTGAATGATGAAGCTGATCTTGGAATAAAAGCTAATGAAACAAACACAGCAGACAGTTATAAGGGTTGTGTGGTTTTCTTTCAGCCAGTCTCCCTGCACACAATTAAAGCATCAGCTCTTATCTGTGTATACATTACATAGAATCATAGATTATATTTTATATAGAATTATAACTTAATCAAATCTAACAATTTACGAATAGTCAAATCTATGTATGTAAATGTAGTAGAAGTTGATAATGTCCTTTACTGACCGATAAAGTTTCCTTTACCAGTCACATTGTGTGTATATTGCATTTCTACCGAGCTATAAAAAGTAACCTAAAAACTAGCCGCTTTTGGAAACTACATTATTCGCAAGTCGATTAGCTGCCTTTAATTAGGCCACGTTCGCACTCTTCACAGGAAATTTTCATGGTTATCTGATCCAACATTTCTACACCATCATATATGTGCTTGTAGAAGGATTACTGACATGGAAATTAGCTGTGTGGCCACCACACCAAACTTTACATGCCTTCTGCATATAAATGTTGACTGTGGTGGAGAGCAGCCAACAAATTCTTGACCACTTTCCAACTAGCATTTGTAAGTGCATGGGGACCATCAGATTTGTAAACGGGGCCCATCCCTGTAGATCCCATGAGAATTGTACACATTTGTTATGCTTGAGTACTTGGGCATTGAGCGGGCATTGGTCCAAATGGGAATTTTATCTAGTGTATCTAGTGTGGTCAAACACAAAACCAAACCTGTATGTGAGCAGCTTTCATGGGGCTAATGTGGAACCCACTGATCCCATGTGGAGCCTTCGTTTGACTCCCATATCTAAATGTTTGCTGGATTTTAGCCAGCTGGAACCATAAAATTGACATGGTTTTATCTGATGAAGCTAGTTTGGGAAAAATGTTAGTGTCAGTCAAATTTAATATGGATTAATTTTTCACTAAAAGCAGCTCCATTAATCTATAAATGCCAGAGGGTTAACCAAAATAGATTACCTGCATTCTTTTTCTAAAAGATGCTCAAATTTGAATATGATGTGATCTTTTCTTTATCTCGCTGTCATGAAGGGCTTCTGGACAGAAAAGACTTGGTTACAGCAGAGAAATGTATTTTCTGGTGAATTCCTGATGTGGAAATTCACCAGAAAAGGTTAAAGCAGAGGAGTTAGTATGGTGTAGCCCTCCTCTTGGTGGATTCATTTTCAGCATTTGTTTCTCTTTAAGCGACTTGCGAATAAATTACACTCAGCTGTAAACAGAGTTCTCTCTGTCATGTGTTTTGGGAGTCAATCTGAGCAGTGTTTTTTACAGAGTATAGGACAGTGTCCAGAACATTTTCACAATGGGTTGCTTCAGGGTTGGAGTGCATTTTTGCTTATCGGGGCTCTATTTTGCAGAAACTGTTGTGTAATAAAACAACTGTGGTAAAATAGGAACACAGAAGGAGGAAAAAGTGGAAAAACTGGCAGTCTTGTGTGCTTCTCTGTCTGGTTGCTGCCTTTGAATCATAAATCCTATTGGAGGTTATCTTGAACTGAGAGTTGGCAGCTCTCATTAGAGACATTAAATTAGCCAGTTACTGAAAGGAAGCCAAGGACAAAAGAAAGAACCCCTTTATGATAAGAAGAATCTCATTGTAGATTTATATTTTCTCTGAAGAATTTATGGGTATTTTGGTAGTACAAGACACAGATGAAAATACACTCTTTTTTCTTTATTTTTCAATTTGTTAAATTGAGTGCAATTTTTAGCCACTTGGCATGACATAGGGTTTAAAAGAAAGCGATGAACCACAGTGGATTGTGGTGAGGATTTTAAATGGGGGTTTTCATCAGTGTGAAAAACTTGGTTGTAATGCATCATGGTTGCTTTTGATAACAATACCTGCAGTAGATACTTCTGGTCATTGTGCAAGCTAATTTAAACATCAACACACTACCATCATGCACATAATGCTTTAAATCTTGACAGTGCAGTTCCAATCAGTCAAAATATTACAAGAATGGGATTATCTGCAGTTTGACTATCTGGTGCTTCATCTGGCCCCTTTTTTAAAAAAAATTAAACTTTTCTTCTTTCCAAATTTGCATAATAATGGATTAGATTTAGTGCTCTTAACGCTTCAGTGTATCTATTATGATGCAGCCACAGCTGGACCGAAGCAGACTGATGCAAACATGGCGGCCCATCTGCACAGCCTCTCCGACCACCACCAGTCATGCACATTCATTCATGACTGGTTCTCAAATGACTGGGATGAAGCATGATTTGACCTGGAAGCCTTCTGATTACCGGAAGACCTGTTCTACCACCTGACAGCAGAATGGGGAAGTAAGGGAAGTTAACATGCCAGCAAAGCAATACATTCACAGTTAAACATAGCAATGCAACATTTTCAAAACATTGGACACCTGAAATCAAGTCTACATATTTTCACTGACAGTGCCAGCAGAGTGAAGTCTCCACATTTTCTGATGATGCTGTAAAATCCTGCCTTCCTGGAGAACCACTGGCTACAATGAAACTCAAGCCTGGTCCCCAGTCATCATAAACCAAGCAAAAGAAACGGTCCACATCACCAACTAGGGATGAACGGACCACAACATGACGGTGAACAGCCTTTTTCAGTAAAAGGAACATTTCAGGAGGGCCGATGTTAGAGCTGAATACGTCTGCATAACAAAGGCTCACTGAAGACCTTCGTGATTTTTATAACATCTTTTTATTACCTCTCAATAATGTGTGACAGCCTTGAGCAAATCAGAAGAAAATATGATGTATGATGGTTCTGTTGTTCCACCCATATGGGAAACTGAGAAAACAGCAACACATGTGTTTGTCTCTGGTGCAGCACTAATCAGCAGCAAATAAAGGCTTACGACACTCGTCATTATTGATGAGCTTAGATGACCTCAGCGTGCTATGTGGTTTACGCATATGTGCAAGACCACAATATTCACAGAAGTCCTTTGTGCTTTGAAACTGAGGTTCCATGGATGTCCTGGTCATATATAAACTAGGGCTGTCAGTTTTGTGCATTAATTAGATTAATTACACTGCAAATTAACGTGTTAAAAATGAGCACAATTAATTCAGAAAACCAATTCAAAACATGTGTATTTTAAATTTGGCCCACTGAACGACCTGGGCAGAGGGTGATGCACCTAAAGCAAGAAGAAGAAGAAGAAGAAGAAGAAGATCTCCCTTTAAAATTGCTTTTATTTGCACTTTCTAACCAGTTTGTGTTGCATTAAATCAGTCGTACAGGTAGTATTGTTGGAGATATGCTGCTGTATGGAGATGCTGCTGTAGTGTAATTCAAATACGACGCCGCTGTCAGCTGTAACGAGATCCAAACCAGACAAACAGCAGTGCAATAAAGTCTTCTCAACGAGACTTTATTGTTTAAAAATGGCTGTTTCCTTTTTGCGGATGTTGTAAAACAGCTGATGCTGCTTAGAAACAACGTTTGCAGTTCTGTTATAGCTGCTTTGCTGGTTCAAAACAACAACTGCCCCAAAGAAATGGTTTTAATGTGGAAGCTGCTTTATTATTTTCCTGAGTTGTGAACTGGAATGTTTTTGCTCAGGCGTGACGTGATTCTCCAGCTACGACTTACCAGTTCACAGGTTAAAGGAACACAGAAGAAGAATAAGGAGGAGGAGGAGGTGATAAAGAAAGTGTGTTGTCTATGCCAACATATATCACTGGCCAAAGCGGGATGTGGACGTAATGAGTGCGACACAGGGGATGAGGCATTGCTGGGGCCTTTGAACAGCAAGTTTTCTTTCATGAAAAGTTTTCTTTCAAGTTTGTTGGAGCAGGGTTGCATGGAAAACCTAAAAGTCTGCTGCCCTTGAGGACCAGCGTTCTCCATGACCGCTTTAGCAGATTTGAGATTAGAATGTAATTAATTAGAATAATTAATCACAAATGCTGTAATTAACAAGATTATTTTTTCATCAACTGACAGCCCAGATATAAACTTTATTCAAAGGAGCTATAACTGATATTATTTTAATCTTTCTAAGAAAAATGGTTTCTACACTATATCTTATGAGGTAAATGGGGTAAGTCCATAAAAATTAATGACTCATTGATTGCACATATGTACATATTCAGGCCATTTACGTTAGCGATAGCTGCTAACTGCTAGCTTTGGCGTGACACACTCTTTCCCAGCCAATGGGGTTGACTTCCGTAACTCCTGGATTCTGATCAGCCAGTGAGGGTGTTCCCCTAGGGAATCCGGAAGTTCAGGAAGTTTGGCAAAGAAAGAGAATGTCACGCCAAAGCTAAAAATTAGCCGCTATCGCTATGTCATGTCAATATGAAGCAAAACCTCTGAGGAATGTTTCCATCACCGTGTTAGATCTATAAAACTTTATTTATGTCCACTAAGAATTGAAGCGGTTCTGGAGAAACCAAAAATAAGTATAAAAAGATATTCATGGTCACATGGGCTTCTAATGTTGATGTACTGCCCCTTCCATCCAGCTTGGATACATCTTAGTGTTTGTACATCATCTGTTGTGTAACTTCTTGTCCAGTCTAAAATTTCTGCTTTTTACAAAACAGAGTACCAAATCATAATTTGACAAGGCGTTCAAAACAGAAAATGTAACCAAAAGTTAACAGTTTAGACATCGTGCATGATGAGTAACCCTCCACCAGTGAGACAATATGCTTTGACTGGATACACTTCCAAGGAGCACCATGATTATGTAATTTATTCCCATTTCCTCACTCATTTATTAGTTTCTCTCATCTTTCTTTTCTATGGAAGATGTTAAACAGTGATCCTCAACAGGATCGTTTCTGTTTATTGTACAAGTAACAGAAGACAGATGTCTTAAACAAGGTGAGGACTTGCAGGATGTACAGTACATACAGTACTGTACATGATGGCAGTTTTATGATTACTTGGCAGTCTGTGGTTGTCTGTAAGAGGAGACCATCATGGATGCATTTGTTCATTTAGACATGGGCACCTCCCTGCTGATGAATGAGGAGTTTGAGCTGGTAAACCATGTAGCTGCAGTATACTGTACACCTAGACAAGTTTTAAAACAGATCCTTCAACACGGCCTGCGATTAAATATAAAAAAACAATCTTTTTGTCTGTTTTTGGATTGGAGAAGAAATTGTTTTGCTAAAATCCAAACAGGTAAATCTGGATTTTACAATTTTCAGATGAACTGACATCTTCAAATTAACTTTTTCGTATACAAAACAGAGGAAATATTATGTATGCACTCCTCAAAGGCATCTTTTCTCACATCTTGTTTAGTTTACAAAGTTACTCATAAGTCTGATAAAAGTTCTGAATGAAGTTTTAAAGGTTATTCTTCTCTCCTCCGATCCATCAGAGTTTTATTTAACACCAGTCAGGTTAAAATGAGACAAAAACCAAACCTCTGAGCTTTATCGTGGGAGTTGGATCCAGTTTTTCTGAAGTTGGACTCATACTCGGGTCTAAAAAGTCAAACTCTTTTGGCTACCGCAACCTCTGAACATTAGCAGGAAAACAGTTTTTGGCTTTTTTTTTGTCTCCTCATCATTAAGCATTTAGTTTCTCATTATACTAAACAATTAACGTGATTTTAAGCAAACTATTAGAAATGCCTCAGATGAAGTTTTATTTGCTTTAAGTAGAGCTTTTCATCAGATTCCGTTCATCTGTCATGCATATTTAATCACATATAGATAAAATAAAGCCATCTTTTGAGGATACTGTGGAGCTTGTACATCTGCATTTAAAGGTAAAATAAAAAAAATGATGGATTTGGTTGATACTAAAGATTTGTGTGATCAGACATGTGATCCACATGTTTAAACGAGTCTAATCCTTTTCCAGCAGGATGTTGAGGATTTTCAACCAACCCTGCAGCAGATGGTGCTATTTCACAAAAAAGGGGGAAATAGTATCTTTGCCTTTTAACTTACTGTGACCTGCTGACAATATCCACAACTAATAATAAAAACATGCACTGAGGCATTTTAACTTTTTGACCTTGTGGACAAAACCCCCCAAAAAAGGATAATCTTAGTTCTCATTTTTGGGAAACTGGAAATAAAAACACAGTTCAGCGTCCACTAAAGTTGGAAGCTGCAGTTTTCCTGGTTGTGAACCAATAAAACATACATTATGAGGAAGTTACATTGTTGGTAACTGGACCAAAGATTAGAATAAGATTAAATCTGAAAACATATGAGTTACTTATAAGAGATAGATAGGTGAATTTAAAAGAAATAAGCACAATACTTTCCATTTTTTGGGAATGTTCTCAGTGTGTCAGTTTAAGCACGCCAAATGGTTTCATGCATCTGCAGAGGCAGGAGGCATCTAATGATTAGTTCCACATTCTTTTTATTTGCAGGGCGAAGACACAATGTACCTCTCTAAAACACAGCAGACAGATGTAGTTTTTACTGATGAAATATATTAATCAGTTGTTTCTGCTTCAGCAAAGTTTTTTTAAAATATGAGGACAACTCTGCATCTCTTCATGGCCCCATGCTGGGTTTTGGGGGGAGTTAACAATCCAGTGTTTTTTTAAATGCAGCCAAAGTGCTGCTCACAGTAAGTAATATTTGTTCCGCTGGATCGAATTCTCATCCAAGCTTCTCAGTGGGAAAAGTTGTTGTTTGGTAAGTTTTCCAGAGAGACAGGTCCCGATTAGGCGACTAAGCCTTTGCATGCAGAATGGTTTATGTCCTTAATTACAGGGATTTCAAAGTCATGAAGAAAACTTTTACGTCTATTTTAGAATTACAGTAAAATTATAAAACACTATGCAGGCTGTTTGCATAAGAAGACATGACAAAGAGCTCTCTCTGTATTTCTGTGGTTAAAGATTCATGTTGTTTGGTTGACTGCTGCCACCCAGTGGCCATATTATAAACTGCATCACACAGTCTTCCATGTGGAAGGTCTGAGTCATGCTATGTTCATCTGCCTTCAGTTTACATAGTTTATGAGGACACATTGGTTTCAAAGGATCAACACAATTTCCTGCTGACCTGGCATTAAACGTCATACCACAACCTGGATGTTTGTTGGATACATCGTATGGAAGGCATAATAATGGCAATTAGTCGGCTCTAACTTTGAATAGGATTATGAAAGTGCTTGGTCATCCTGGAGCACATGTATCCAGCCTTTTTTCTGGTGGTCGGGATGAGCTCTTTATAACTTCCTCACTTTAGCCACATTTTTCAAAAAACATGTTTTTGGCAGGTAAACATTAAAAAGTAGCAACCATGTGTGGTTGTGGTGATAAACTTCTAAGGCAATTACGCAACTGACTCTGAGACAGACCCCCACACTAAGTCTCCTCCTTCTAGCCTTGAAACACCCCAGATGAACCAATCAGGGACCCTTGATCTCCATCCATGCTTCAAGAGGACCAGTAAAGTCACTTTGTTGAGGGGTGGTCCTAAACTCTAGGTTAACCAAGAATTCTTTTAAAGAGTATTTTTGTGTGATAGTAGAGGTGGGGGTGGTTAAAAAGTGAAAAGTTTGAATCATGTTAAAATAGTTTTTTAATATTTGTGACACTTCATGGTGACAGTTTTCTGAGTTAGAGCCCGTACGATGCTGACTTTGAGAGACTGAAGCTGAATCATTGTGAAGATGAGGTAAAAACCTAATCTCTTAAGGATGTAACAAGATAAGAACTATCAGATGCGACCCTTTGATAATTGCAAAACCACATATGTTTATACATAGTAGAGTGTCTCTATGTGTCCATGTTCAAGAGATGAACACAGCAGGCTTGCTGAACACACAAATACCACTGATAAACAGATTATGCAGTAGCACCACATACTATGGGAATGAGACATGACAGCAGTTCTTGTGCTGGATATAACTGGGAGGGAAAACAGAGGAAGTGATCTCCCAACAAGACTGATGCAATGAGAAACACTTTGGATTGTAAAGCTAAAAGCAACAACATAATCAGATTTTTAATCACAAGTTAGCTACTGTTATCTGAGAAAAACATAATCAGATTATGTTGTTTACATAAACACCCAGACTTTTGGTGACCATGTGAACTAGCTCAGTGACTCACCAAAGTCACAATCAACTAAGAGTAGCCTACATATTCTTTTGTTAGTTAGGGTGAGAGATATATTCCAGGAGTATTTTTATTTTTTATTTTTGCTATGTTACAAAAAATCCTCTTCACATCTGAATTGCAGCCAAATGCTCTAACACAAAAACGAAACATTTTAGTTACTTTCAGAACAGACACAGATCCAATCAATTTAAACAACCCGTTCTGAAAGACTGGATGGTGATATGTCTATCAAATTCAACAGGCTCTTCACACAACCCCACTACTTCCTGAACTTGATACAGCTCTGTCTTTCATTACTGGACAGGTGATTAATCCAGGTGTGCCTGAGCTCAGTCACCACAAAGGCAATGGCCAGACACTCCTGTGTTTATCAGTTTGTCCAGTGATAAAATACAGAAGACAAAGGAGCTGTATTAAGTTCAGGAAGTAGGGGAGTTGTGCAAAGAGCCCAGTGCAATTCATCCCTACCCCCTCTGCACGTTCCCCTCTTCATGCATAAAAGGCAACGTAGCGAGTCCTGGAACTCAGCTACCAAGTAGCTACATTAGCTGACACCTGGGGCTGGATCTAGCAGTGGGCTTGCGTGTGTTAAAACGTGAGCAAATTTTAAAGCACAAGAAAAACATAATGCTTATGATTTACTAAAAGGATGGACTGAGGATTTCTCCTTTTACACATGTAAGCACCTGTAACACCTGCACTCAATTTAGTATGTTTGCCTTGAATGAATGTGTGCTCTGGTTCTTTGTGCCAGAACGTGCAAAATACTGGGAGGAGCAGATGCAAATACATCAGCTTTGCACGCACAACGTGCACTAAAAGTGTGGTTGCTGTTTCTGAGTCTATATTTAACACTTTTGAAAAACAGGTGCAAACTGGCTGCACCCTTTAGATGAGAGCAGAAACAGCCAACTTCTGCAGGAGCTCAACCTGAATTCTTATAGACGAAACAGAAGATTTCATAAGCCCCATGAGAAAGGAGAACAGTGTAGTTTGAAGTGTAGGCCCCACCACTTTCTGTTTTTCCCCATGGAGAAACATACCAATTTTCCTCCATGGGCATAGCAGTCCATGTGCATGTGAAAACCCTCACATCCCGTACTTGTGCACAAATCTCCAGAGCAAACTCACATCTTCCAGTGAATGTACTGTTTTGGTTGCAGTAAATGGATACATCTCAGGTAAATGACACTTTTTCCCCTTAAATCCCTGGCAGTGAAAATGACAGCCTAAGAAGCTGTTTCTTTCATAAACGGTTAGTTTACCATAATAGCCTACTACAAACATTATGTACACAAATACACAATTATGATGTCAGATTGCCTGCAAACTTGACAATAAGTGTCCCTATTGCAACACACCTCAGTCAGACTCAGTCAAGCTCTGGACAATTCTCTATTGATGTGATTCGGGTATGTTGCAGTGCAGGACACCAGCTCTCGAGGACCAGGATTGAGGATCCCTGGCATAAACTGAAGCAACGTCAAAAGCTGCAAAAATGATAGCATGGTGGCCCTGTTTCTACTTGATAGGTTAGCAGAAATAGCATTATGTCTTTGTGACTTTTGGAGAAAACAAATTATGTGTGAACCCTCAGGAACAAGGATTGCAGGGTTTCTATGCCTTCAGGGGAAATCTAAAGAAGAGTGTAACTTGTACAAACTGTTTTCCAGGATCTCCTTCCCAACTTTTAATGAGAAATACTAATTCATTTATACATATTAGGACAGACGCTGTGTATTTTTTAAATATTCCAATAAAAATCGGTCTTCAGGTGGAATTTATTTGAGTACAGTTACAGCCAACTTACCAAAAAAAACCTTAAAAAGATTTTAAAATGAAAAATTGGTTGAATGATATTTGAGATTGTGTAACATTTTAAGGGTGTCCAAAAACATTTTTCCACCACTGTAGATACTTTTGTAGTATCATAAATAAGTTTCAGAAAAGGTTTTCTGAACTAAAAAGAAAGATAAAAAAAGTGCACCAAAGTGTGAAAAGAGTTTTCAAACAGTTGTAATGTAGCAGGGGTCTGAAGCTCCATCGATCATGGCATAGTCTCAACACTCCAGATGGGACTTGATGCCTTTCATGAAAGAAGTGAGTGAAGTGTCCTTCAGATATTTGTGTAAAAAAAAAAAACTCGCTAAAAGAAAAGATAAGAGAAAGAAGGCCATGTCTGATAGTTTAAATGCTGAAGGCTCTAAACATTGTGTTTTTATGACTTCGTGAGCAGAAAAGAATTTTGGAGAGTTTCCTGGTTGAGACTCAGAGGGTTGTTGATGTGACGCAAGAGGCTAGTTACAAAGGTATGTTCAGCGCCAGCTGCAAAGCCTGGGAAAGAGAAACAACACAATTTTAACCTGATTCCACGATTGATGCTTTCAGTAAAGATTTGTAAGATGTAATATTTACAGAATATTTATAATGTAAATAATATCAGATTTTAATTAACTGATTTTAATTCTTTTTTATGTTATTTAACTTCTGAGTTATACCTGCTATAAAATCACCTCTCTACACCTATATCTATGTCTATATATATATATATATATCTTATATGCACTTATCTTCTTATAGGTGGGGTAGGGGTCTGATAGGCTAAGGACTTCATTGTACGTTGTTGTCATGGTTCTCTGGTCTCTGATTGATGCCATGTGCCAATTAACTTCACTCCACTCACCTGTCTCTGCCACTTCTTAAGCCAAGTCTTTTCTTCCCTCCATTTCCAGATTGTCTGATCCTTTCGACAATCCAGAGCTCCCAAGTTTCCGTCAACAGAATCCCTGACCTTTTTGCACATTGCATTGTCAATCTTTGCCTTATGTTAACATGTCTGTGAGTACAGATACAAAAAAATAAATGAAATAGTCCTGAAACAAAACAAAACATTATGCCTAAAATCACCTTACCTTCCCTTTCCCTCTTTATGAGAAGAAAAATAATTAAAAACATTTCAATGAAAAACATCAAAATACAAATGTCTTTTATTATTTCCTTTATCGTTATCTTTACTACTAACTGATCTCTGAATATAAGAATGTGGTACAAATTGTGAATGTATTAAAATTATACGCACACACATAAAAAGACTTTGTGGAGAATTCATAAAAAATACTGCTGTAAATGCCACTACCAGCTGCCACTGCCAAAACCAGCTCTCACATGAAACATGTACATGTACACTAATCATGAACGTGCAGCTTTGTTTTTCAACACCTGCATCCAGCTTTTCCTCATTCTCATTTTTCAGGTCTTACCAGTGTGGCATTTTTTCCATTGAGCTCCCTTTTTGGGAGTGATCACTTTCACCTTGATGGGATTTTACCATTGCATTGTGTATGAAGGAAGAACATACGAGAGGGGGAGTTCATCTGGAAAACCTTGTATTCAAACAAAGTTTTCAGAAGACATTTGCTTGCTGTGTAGGGACTCATTATACAAAACAGCCACTCCTCCGCCTTTTAGTGTGACCTGGCTTCACTCACAGAACTGATGTTTGCTGCTTTGATAAAAACAATTAAATAGGTTTCATGTAAAATCAGGTTTCTGTAAATCATAAAAAGTAATTATGGATGATTTTCCCACCAAATACCTGCCATTCAGTAAAGCGATCTTCAGCGATCATCTGTCCAGTTTGTCTAATGAGCAGACTGTAGCTGATGAGAAATTAACGCTATTCACAGAATCTTCTGTTTCTGAAGATTTACCACTGTTACAGCCCCCAAGGGGGTTGCAACATGCCAACAACCAAGGAATGAGAAGACATGGGGGTATGATTTAAAATGATGTTTATTGACTGGCTTGGATATTAGCTCCTGTTACCTGTGGGGGAGGAAGGGACAAATGGTTGTGCCAAAGAAATAAACTAACATAACATAAGGCCTAACTAATCACTACCTCTAAATCATCAAAAGAAACAAACAAACACCTAACTAACTTATCTACAAAGTGATGATCAAAACATATACATGGGGTGGCACGA
>JAVQJG010165582.1:0-11583 GCA_036024015.1 Craterocephalus amniculus
TTGAGATGCATCATCTCATTTTCAAGGGGGTCCTCTATATCTTCAAAGATAAGAAAAAAGAACAGATGAACAATACAGATACAGTACATGCAAAGCAAGTATAATAAAGAATATATGTAAGTACATATGCATCACCATAAGAAACAACAAAAAATAAATAAATAAAAATGAAAATACAAAAAGAAATACACACACAGCCAGTCCTACCATTCACACAACATACAGAGCTCTCTAAATTTAAAACTGTTAAAATATGTTGGGTTGAAATTGAAGAATTAGACCATAAGATTGAAATTTGTGTACTACATATTTTCATTTATTTTTCATTTGTTTTACAGTTTTTTTCTAAAATCTTAAATTCCTTCATTTCTTTACATATATAATTTCTATACAAAACTAAGATGCAAATAAAAATGGCCTACTTTTATCAAAAACACTACTGCAGGGTTGTACTAGCCTTATTGATCAGCTCGTATGGTTTGTTTTGGGAAATCAAGCTGCAAAAGCTGGTTTGCATTGATTGTTTAAAGTTTAAATGAGGACTTAAAGGCCAGAATGAACACATACATGTCCTTTCAGCTGTGCAACATAGATCTATCCAACTAGACAGAAATATGTGGCACTGATATGTCTATGGGTTTCTACTGAAGGTTGAGATGCAATTTCATTTATTTTTTTAAAGAAGATTCATTGCAAAGCAATTTTTTAAATTTCATTTGGATAATTTAAGTAATTCATTACAATAAGAATTAATAAGAATAAAAGTCCAGCGTTTATTAAATGTGTTTGTGGCTATGCGTTTTATATTTCATGCTTTGCACTAAAAAGTAGATGATTAATTCATTTTGCTTTGAAAAATATTCCTTCATTTTTAACCTGCTACATGCAGCAGCTCCAGTGACTTTAGAAGTTATTGTTCTCCTAAAATAAAAAAAAGCCAAAAAACACAATGAGCTTTGAAATGACCTGCCACAAAATGGTGGGTCTGCGGATGCACATGCAAAAAAACATGCGTAACCCTAAAATGGCTCCAAGTTCAGCAACCAATCACTTGCTGACATGCCCTGAAACAGCAGCCAATCCGCAGCAAAGTGACTAACTTACAACCCTGTTTGATAGGGAGACGCATTGCATGGTGATAGGTTACTTGAAATCACGCCTGAGGGTCCAATTGGCCACAGTGCAAAGAAATACTTGACAGCAGGGTTACCAGGCTGAACAGCGGAGTTGGCACAGCGTACATGCACCATGTGGTGCATCAACCAATCGCGGTGGTGTTACTGTACCTTTCTAAGATGCAGGATAGTATGCTAGAAAATGCTAGAACATGGCTTCTGTGCTCAATATCACTCAAGAATCGTACTGTAACATGTCACTGTGGTCGCTTGTGTGAAGGAAATGGCTCCACTATTCCATCCATCTTTGTTAATCCCTTCTTATAAAGCTCTTCAGCCTTCAGTTTTATGGTCTTTTCATTTGTTTTCTTTTGCAAGTATTGAGATGTTTCGTGCTTCAGAGCATGACTGCCTCACCACACCCCACACCGTTCCTGAGAATGGGGACGCCATGTGCAGTTTCATGGTAACTGTTGGTGATGAGTTGTTTTGGCGCCCTCGCCGATCCACCCCCAAGAAGCCATGATTGGCTTTTCCATCACGCATTCAGGTGTGCCCGCATGGCTCTGAGGGAGGCGGCTATTGTTTGCTGACAAGTGGAGTTCTCTTGTCTCCCCCAGCTCACTTTTTCTATTCTTGTGGCAAGTGGACTGTACGAGGTGTGGCTGATTGGAGGTGAGAGCCATAGCGGTTGCTGGAAATTCACTAATTCAGACTCCAAACCTACTGCAGATTCACTATTCGCTGTGCGTGGCCACACAGTAATCAGAGAGCTGGCCAACCGACAGTGGCGAGTGCAGTGGGGAGAGTGGTAAGAGATGGATGAAAGACAAGGCAAACGGCTGCTTTTGTCCGCGCCTGAATGTGCTCGGTTTCCGAGCCATGCAGCTGTGAATCCAGACAGATCACAGCGACCATACTGTCCAAAAAAAAAAGAACAAAAAAACCCCCAGCATCCTTCATTATTCCCTCTTGCCTCATTTAGGATTCAATGCATTTAATAACCAGGTCATTTTTTTTTGGCCAGTAATTCCTTGGTGTGATAACTCATAAGGATGCGCCCCTTTAGAAAAAAAGGCTTTTAGCGAAGCACGCCTTTGAATAGCACCTTATTTGTCATGTGTCTTTATACTGTATAATTTGAACTGCAGCATTAATTCGTAGCTGAGCTCCCGGTGTCTGACAGGACAATAGAGGGAGCTAAATGAGTAGATATTCCAGCCAAATAGAAGGGCGAGTGTCACTCCAGGTTAATTAAATCCCAGCTTTGAGTCTGCCGTGAACACAGACCTCTGTCAGGATGATAACATAAAGAAAAGAAATAAAAATCCTTTATTTCAGCTTAGATTTCACCCTGACCATCAGTCTGATCGGTTTCCTATATGTCAATGCCAAGTAGATGTTAAAAGCACACATTTGTTCATAAACACAGGCTCCCCTTTCTTGTTCCACATGACATTACTGACAAGAGACTCACCATAGCAATTGTTTAGATCCCATTTCCATGTTTGAGCTACACTTTTGAAGCTAATGTGCAGATTAGCCTCTGGAAGAGAAACCCCGCGTGCTGATTACGAGAGGATTTGCCACCTTTTCTTATCTAAATTATTCCATATCTCACACTGTGGCTCTGTCCCCAGCATGGAATGTTTGCTTTTATATCACACAGACCGTGCTTTTGTGCCAGGGAAGTGTTTACTATGCTTCACAAGCCGTGGTCTCGCTGAAACTCTCGCTCTCTCATTGCCCAGACGACTGTATGTAAGGTGTCTCCTTCCATAATCAGTTCCACATTCTGGCATTTCTGTAGTTTATTATTTGGATCTCCTAAGCGCTCTCTCTTTTCAGCGGCGTTCTCGATGGGAGATTAACAGAGCGTCGGTGTCGGAGCTCCCTCCCCAAGCTGTAGAATAAGTTTCCAGTCCCCCCGCTGGTTTTCACTCTCAGCATCCCCTCATGGTGCCTCATTAAGATGCAGACAAACAAGCGCCTCCGACCTGACGCTACAGTAAGGCCAGGCTTAACACGGTGCTGCTACACCACCATTCGCTGGGTTTTTCGTGGCCTTTAGCAGCACAGTGCTTTTGCTCCGAGCATGTTCTCTCTGAATGTGTCGTCCTTGTTTTTTGCCAGTTCATTTTTTTTTATATTTCTATTTCCAGATAAGGAGACGAGATTTTGTGTGGATGTGTTTTGTTTTTTCTTGGAAAGTGAGGATGGGGCGGTGGTGGGATTTGGGGATAACATTTGAAGGTCAGCCCTTATGCAAAGACACCCCCCCCCCCCGCCCCAAATATAAATAATGCATTGACAGCGCCTCTGTTTTCAGCCCTCATCTCTTTAAGATGCTTTTTAATCTTGTCCGTCAAAGTTGTAGCGCTGCTGTTACAGTGATTTAGGTTTTTGGTGTCTTTCCTAGTTCTGCTATCTGCTAGCATGATTTGATCCCAGGTGTGTCATATTCCTCTGTCCAGCATCCTAATATGCGATTTTTTTTTCCTGCTTCCTTTGATGGTACATATGTTGTTTTTACTGAAATGATCCAACCACTTCTCTATTACTGCTGTTCCCATAAACCTGACCAAAGCTGTGTGCTACCATCTGCTCGCTCGCTTTCTTTGTCATGTCTGTTCACATGTGTATGTATGTGCGGAACAGAGAGAATTTTCTAAACCCACATGTGGCATTGTCTGTTTCTTTTTCTTGTTCTACAGAGATGTTGAAGGAGTTGAACCAGCAGCGCAGAGCGAAAGAGTTTACAGACCTGAAAATTATTGTTGAAGGCAAAGAGTTTGAAGTCCACCAAAATGTTCTAGCTTCCTGCAGCTTGTATTTCAAGGACCTGGTGAAAAGGTTTGCCTTCGCTCCACCCCTCCCTTCCACCAGCTGTTGATCCAGTCTGTTCTTTTCATAGGGCGCATTTGTGTCGTTTTTTGTTTTTTTTTTTCGTTTTTCTTTTTCCTTTCCCTTCCCCTCTCTCTCTTGCAGGTGTGTGAAGACTTTGGTTCCTTGCACAGGGCCAGCAGCCATTCCTTCCTCCTCCCACTCAAATGAATGTATCTGAAACTGGAGAAAAAGGTCAACATTCGTCATTACCTTTCCTCCCCATGTAGGGCAAACTTAACCACATTTCCATTTTAATGAGCAGTGAAAATATTCCATGACTGGGTATGTTTTTAAATCTCACCAAAGGGCCAAAACAAAGGAATTGTACACAGCGCGCATTAGGTGGTAATTTGCCAAAGCCACACCGTCCTCTGTGGGCGGACAGATTTTTGTCTCCGGAGCTATAATATTTTGTTTGTTGCTAATTATTGAGGTTTTTTTTTGCTTCAGAAACGGCCTTTATTTATGCTAATACATCTTGGTTAGTTTTCGTTTTTGTTAAAAAAAAAAAAAAAAAAAAGACACATCAGAGTCATAAAGGATGAAACAAAAGCACATCTGAGACGTCTTACTGAACCGCCACTTTCACAGGTTAACTCCACCTTTCACTAATGTATTCATTTGATTTGGATCCAAGTATATCCCCTGTTTTTTCCCCTTCATTCCCCTCGTATTCCTTTGTCTTCACGGGCTGTTTGTTATGCGTGCCTGCGTGTCTCGGTATGTGTGTGTGCACTTGCATGAATATGACTGTGTAAAGTCTGATAGCACAAGTTTGTCTTTTTTTGATCCTTGTTTTCCGGTAGGAGAAAATCATAAATCCCTAATGTCTTCATCCTTACTTCAAATCCTTGCAGGTGCATTCAGCTTGATTGAAAGTCCCTCGGACCCAAAGTTTGTCTTTTTGTTTGTTTGTTTTTTGCCGCCTTCATGTTGTCTGTGTGAGTGTTCTTGTTTGCATGGATAGGAGCGGAGTGCTCAGCACGGACAAAGGCAAACAGGAAGAGGCACGTGCGAGCGATAGGCAGGGAAGTCTGTCACTTTGGCCCCCGTTGCCTCGCTGCCTCCACCGAGAACAAAAAGCCGCTTATCAGCTTCGCCAGCGTCCTCGTCGTCTACCGATACACTTCTCCCTCCTGAACGGGGAGAAAGAATAGACGAATAGATGCAACAGAGCCCTGTCTATACAAGGACCGCTCATCTCCATGACAGCCATGAATAAAACAGAGTCAGGGAGTTTTCCTCTGACCTTGTCAATAGCTCAGAAGCTTACTTAGAGACTGATGTGACTTTGGGTGGAACCGATGCCCCCATGCTGGTCAACCTGTCTATCAGGTTGTCTCGTCTGTGCCTCTTATCTGGGACATGGCCAGATCATTAATGCGCCGAGACAAGACACCCATGGTTCCCAGAGGAATGCGCTGAATTTCATCTGGCTCATCTAAATGCCTGCTGCAGCACCGCTCGACTCTCCCTGTTTAACCTGACATCACGGCGTCATTAATTGGTTAAGTGATTATAAAACAACTTAGATTTAATGTCATAACGCTGTGAAATTCTCTAATTTGGCATTTGCCAACGTGAATTTTTCTTGAAGGGTAGTTTGACGTAATGAAATCATGGGATTAGTGACACTGCGCTAAGGCTTGTGGCGGCTTAAATCAATGAGAAAAGTCGACAGGGGGAAGGTCGGGAAGGGAGCGCGGGGGCGAACGAAGGGGAGAAGAGAGAAAACTGAGCGTCTCGTGCAGCCAAAACAAGCGCAGAGTTGCACGGCGGGTCAGCGAGGAGCAAAGCCAGCCAAAGGCCTGTCCGGCCCTGAGTTACGAGCTCCCATGTGCCGCGCAGGTCACTTTTTTCAGCCCGGCTAGAATTATGCTGATGGCAAACATGGCTCGCTACTGTCCACATCTATAGGAGGTCAAATGACAGAGGCAGGCACAGAGACAGACTTCGTCTTCCTTTATTTTCCCAGCGCCACCTTTCCTCACCCGACTCATTCAGCAGACACTCACAGCTGCTTCGACCACCACCGTCGGCTCATAAAACACTTCGGTGCACAAGTGTGTGCTCGAGTTTGGAAATATGTGTTCAATGTGCGAGGAGTGAGGTGTGTGCAGATGTTTGACGACATACATGCTTTTGTCTGTGAGTCTGTGCGTGTACATGGGATGTATTTCTTTTTATACAAATCCAGGTAGGTTGTATTAGTCAGAGTATTAGAGATGCAATCCTTGAACACCCATGAAGCCATGAACCCCCACACACATGCAGACACACATGATTTATTTACATTTAACACAAAAAGCACCATAGTGTGAGTTTGATGTAGATTTCAGAAGGAAAATCTAAAAAAGTAACACATAAATCGGGCCTTTATTTTCAAATCTTTCTTTCTCTAAGGTTATCTTCTAGTTTCACAACGTGCATCTTCACACACAATACCTGAAGGATGCGATGCCATTCCTAAATGTATGCACACGCTTGCCCTCACCCCCTCCTCCTAAAAAACCTATTACCTTACCTTTAAAAGGGCCAATGCACAGAGTGGAGAGACAGATCATCTCTGGTAATTCCATTTTACCCCTCGGGAGTTTCCAATAAGTGTGCTCGGAGGCGTTTAATTTATGGCGACCGCATCTCTCCTTCACAGTAAATGCATAAAGCTCAGAATCTTTGAGCACTCCTGACACGCGCATTTCTTTACCTCCGCCCCCACTGTCTGCGCCGCTTTCTGTGTGAGTCAGACAGTGTTATGACCGGTGGATGTGTAGGGAGCTGTTTTAAGGCCCATTACAGTGCCGACCCAGTGTGAACTCTCCACTATGTGCAGCGTGCAGCACTCTGCTAAATGAGTCAGCTTTGGGGAAGACTGGTCAGTGTGTAACAGGAATTTAAAGGACACACATTCTGGTGTGGCTTCAGCACTGATACCAAAGTACCAAGTAATAGAATATTTCATCAGCAGAAACCCATGCAATGGAAACAAAGTTATAAAGAAGATGATGGCAGCAAATCAAGCTAAAAAGGATGAAGTAAAACTTCAGTTTCAGGTCCAATTTGGATGAACCAGTATTCCCACTGGGAGCTAGTTACAAAAAGAACAAAAAGCACAGTTTAGATAAAAAACCTAATCGGATATTCCTTAACTCGTCCTAACATAGACATGGCTTTGATCGGTTATTCACCTTCGTTCAAAGGTTTTTAATCTTGTGAAGAAAACCAGCTCTACTTTCTGAACCAGCTCTACCTGTTTTATAAAATAGATGAAGTTTCAAAAAGCCCATTGGAAGATCCAGTTTGTGGGATCTAGTGGCATCTAGAGGTGAAGATGCAGATTAAAACCAACTGAAAGCCATTGTCGCCCCTTTTTAAAGGAAAGCAGAAAGTACAGTTGCAAATAAGTTTGGTCTGAGCTGCTGCAGAAACTATCAGCAAACATGAGGTCTAGCTGCTGAAATAAAGAGTTCATTACAAAATAACAAAATATAGTAAAATTCTTCCTTTGGCTGGACTCTACCCTCCTCAAAACATAGTTATTATTATTATGTTAGATTTTTTTGAATAGGTCGCAGTAAAAACTACATACCAAATGTTTAGTGTCAGGTTCAGGATGAATGAATTGCACTCAGGTCAGGTCTCCTGGTGCTGAGGACAGCTGTGTGGAAACAAACTGAACTGAAGACATTAGAGCAGTCAGAGAATGAAAGCTTAAAACTAAGTGGAGAAACTGAAATGTAAAAACCACTCAAACCGTGAAATACAACCACAGGCAGTGAGGAAAAGGACAGAATCGTGAGGGCACAAGCATCTCGGCGACATTACTAGAAATTTATTGTTATATTGATATTTCCAGGTAATCTTCATCTCTATTTCTGGTTCTATCACTTCTGTTTTGGCTCCAGTCAGCCCTGTTCTTTTCGTCCTTCGGAGTGTTTTTACACAACTTGGACGTGTTCCTGACAGGTAGCCGCGAGGGCGCCGTGGCCTCATTGGTGGGGAAACAACATAAACAGAAAAATAAATAAATCCCTACAGTGATAGAGCTGTTGCATTGTGCTCATTTATACAATTCAGCGCTGATTTATGTTGCGACAAGATGTAAATGTGAGCCATTTTTAGCCGAGATGTGTCTCGGTTTTGCATCTTCTATGTCGGCGTGCCTTGGTAGGACTTCTGCAGAATAAATGGCCTTGTTAGAACAAGCTAAATGTATTCCCTGTAAATGGGCTTTTTTTTTAAGTTGAAGGATGCATTGGGAAGTGTGCAAGTGTGTGTGCGTGCCCCCCCCAACCCCTGCTCACCACCATTTTGACAGTCGTGCTGATTTTAAGACTTCCTCTTGAATAAGTGATGCATTTTTCACAAACAAATTTCTTTGCTTGAGTGTGCCCATCTTTTTCCCTCCCTTGCCCTATCTCCTCTCCTGTCTCTCCTGTCCTCCTCCTCCTCCTCCTCCTCGCCTCCCTCTTTCTCTATTTAAATTCAAGTCTGCAATCAAACGCAGCATAAATATCCACCTCCTTTCGAGAGCTCTGGAAAAGTCATTTCCTTAACATAAGTGCTCAGACAAAAACAAACTGCCACTCGAGCTGGTTCCTATTTCACTAATTGACCAGGATGATGAGCATGCTTTTCTTTTCTTTTTTTTCTTTTCTTTTTAGCTTTTTCTCCCCCTTCTCCCTCTTTTCTTCCCACCTCCCTCCACCACTTCAACCCCTGAACAACACTCCCCTTCCCCGTTCCCCTTTCCCTCTCTCTCTCTGTCCCACTACCTGCCCCCGTTGCGGGGCTTTGTGCAGAAAAAAATCACAATAACGCTTATGTGGCTTTTTGCTTTGCAGGAGGAAAAAGAGTAACTACTTTGGTTTTTCCAGCCAATGTCCATCCAGAGACAAACGCAGTTGTCTTTCATTTGATTTGGATGTCCCCCACCCCCACCCCACCCCCCGCCCCCAGACCCGCCCTCACCACCTGGGTACGCTTCATAAATGACAACTAATGTCTGAGTTCATACACCACAGGCTACTGGTTATTGCAGCGGGGACAGAGGCTCTGTTTAGGTGTGTTTTTTTCGGGGTGGGAGTGGGGATATCTCTTATTTAAAAGACCAAGGCACAGTCATGGAACAACCCAAACCCTCCCTCAGAAGGATGGCTGCTGGCTCCCTGTGGAAGGACCTGTCTCACCCTGCCTCCCTTCCTTTTTTTTGCTTCCTCTTAATCAAACGCCTCACTCCAACCATTCTGTCTCTCTGTCTCATCTCGGGCTCTTTTTTTTCTTTTTCTTTTTGCTTTCTGTGTCTCACCAAATGCTGACTTTTTGTCATTATTTCTAATCCAACAAACAGACCTCTTCAAAAGTGAGAAACACACACACACATGCAGAAACAGACAGAACGTTATCACTGTGCAGCCATGACTGGCAGCAGCAAACCGCCTCCATCCATCTTAATGGAGGCTACTTTTTATATTGTTGATGTTCGTATCCGCAGGGAGCGAGACGTAGTGGGGGGGGCATGCTGTCTGCGGGGCCTTGATTCCATTTATTTTGTCCTTGAGTGGATTATTGTTTCACATGGGACATTAAACATGGGTGGTGAGGTGTTATTTAACGCTCTCATACCTCCCCGAGGGGATCCTGCACGCCAACTAATCTCGGCCATTTGATCCCGGTGAAGTCGCAACATTGGCCCAGTTCCGCGAGCGGCCCTCCTCTCCCCGCACATATCGGGCTCTGCATTACGAAGGGATATCATATTCTATTTAATTTGCTCATCCAAGCGCTCCCTGGCACCTCTTACATCATGCCAGTCGTAGCGGACGCAGCGCTTTGATATCCAACACGGCAGCGGGGTAGACGCACAAACGGCTCACTTCAGATTCTGTCACATGTCCGTGTACGAGATGTGCCATCACTCTCTCTCTCTCTCTCTCTGTGTTTTCTTTGTTTTAGCTCATATGTGGCCTGTCATGTATGCATGTTCCCCATTAAGACCATGCATACATGAAAACACACATGTGAAACGCATGCCTGTCGAAACAAAGCAATAACTTTTGTTTGCCTAATCTTCGCCCGGCGGGGACGTTTTGTTACAGATGCAGCCCCTATAGTTGCAAATCTGTCCCCCGTAGAACCGCAGAAACCATCCAAAGTTGTCTTTTTGTCCCTTTTTTGCTTTACATTGTTATATTGTTGTGTAATGATTCTCTTATTTTTCTCCCAACTCTCCCACCGGCCCGGGTGTGTTTAGGTGTTGTGTGTTGCATACCTGCATTTGAGTCCCTGTCCCCCCGCCCCTTTTTTTATTGATTTGTTAACTCTTTGGGTTTGATCTTTCGTGTTTTCTACAATAAAACCCCTAAATCTCGTCTCTGCCGTGATTGTTTGATCAGGTCGTCAGGGGAGACGAGGAGCGGGGACATGCTGGAGGTGAACATGAGCAACATCGGCGCCGACGTGCTGGAGCTGCTGCTGGAGTTCGTCTACACGGGATCTCTGGTCATCGACTCGGCCAACGCCAAGACGCTGCTGGAGGCCGCCAACAAGTTCCAGTTCAACACCTTCTGTAAAGTCTGCGTTTCCTTCTTAGGTACGTGAAAATGGCACAAGTTTACCTGTTTACACCAGCAAGTTTCTGCACGCTTATTACATCAGAAATGCCGATGCAGCCTTTCTTCTTCGAGCCGCGCCACCACACACAGCCGCACAGAATTCCATCCAGGCTCCGCTTCACCTTTCTCATGTTTCCACAACTTATACCCCACCTGCTAGCTCTCTCAGCTGGGCACTGCCTCTCTGATCTTGTCCCAGTAGGCAGGGCCAGGCATGGGCACAGATTTCTAAAAAAGGTCAGGGAACAATTGTCACTTAAATGTCAAATCCTCTGTCCTCGACTGCGGTGGAGCCGAGAAATAGCAAAACAGATTGATACGTGGACAAAGTATAGGAAGTGATGCATGAGAAGGGGAGGGTTTTTTTGGGGGGAAGGGGAGACCCAAGGGGTCGCATGAAAGGCAAATAGCTCGTTGCAGATTTCAGCGCGTCAGGAAACTAAATGTCAGCTTTTGCATTCCTTTTTAATAAATCGTTGTGGGCATCAGTAACGCAGGGGAAGTGCATGTTGTTAAAAAGGTCAGCAACAGGAAAGGAGTGAAAGGAAAGTAAAAGAGATCCAGGGGCTCATGTATTGATTTGTTTTCCCCGATTTTGGGAGGGGAGAAAAAAAATAGGAAAAAAAACTCAAGGGGAGCAGAGAGAAGCCATTTGTAGCCTTCTTTGCTAGAGAGACGTCAATCCATTCATCCCCGACAAGATTCATGACATTTCAGCACATTAGAGGGGAGAGAAATACAGACGCAAGCCTGTGTCCTTGAGCAAAAATTGATACTGTGTCAGAAATTATTGAAGTTTATAACAAATACTCTGAGGAGGAAATGGCAAACATTTCCCCGACCTACTTTCAGCTTACCGCTTTTTATTTGCACATCTTCAGATTTATGGATTAAAAAAAGGAGAAATTGCCTATTCTGTGCCGGCTACTCGATAAAAAATAACTCTTTTTTTTTTTTTTTTTTTTTTT
>JAVQJG010165584.1:0-44266 GCA_036024015.1 Craterocephalus amniculus
ATGCACACAACAGAAATCATCAAGTCATTCCTCTTTTTATAAAAATAAACTGTCTGCTAGTGTCTGTCTCTTCAACTGAAACAATTATGTAAGACATCATTCAAGCTAAATATATAAAAAACAAATATATAAAAGACAAATCCTCTATTCGGCATTCTCTGAAATCCGGTGCAGTTCAAACTTCAGCTATAGAGAAGAGTGTTATTGTGATACTCAAAAATGTAAAAACTATTTACAGTTATTATATTATTTTCTTCTTACTTTATGTTAATCTGATCACAGCCTGATATTGGATGATTGGTGAGAAGTCCATGTGTTTCTATGGTTTCATGGAGAAGCAGGATGGGGGATTTTATATGTCCTATGAACTGATCAAATATGGGATGGTCCTTTGCCCATTAAGGGGTAAAAATTAGAAATAATAGCCCAAAATAAAGTTTTTTTTATGAAGTTTGCATTGATTTCCAGCACTATGAAAGGATTGGGAAAATGGTAAGATTTCCAGATGACACATGGATGTAAATAAAGTGGATGGGTGGTGCAAATTTGCTTAAGAGTGGTGACCAATATATAAAAATCGAGGTCATCACAGTGTGTCAGAGTAAAACTTAAGATATAGATTTGTGGAAAACTATGAAAACTTTTCCTTCATTTCCATAAAGAAGAAACAAAGAGCAGAAGTGGAAATATCTTTTAAGCTCTGATCATTTAAAGGCAGAAAGTCCAGCAAATGACAGACATGTAGAAGGAGCCAACAAGATAGAAGGAACCAAAGGGAACATGAGAGGGCATCAAAACTCAAACAAATATCTACAACTGATTGCTTTGACTTGTTATTTTAATTTGAAAAGCGTTTCAGTGATAAATTAAGAAATTCTTCTCTGACAACAGCTGCTTCGCCAGCAGCTGCAGACAGGGGTCAGATCCCGTGTTTGTTCAACTCAAACATATAAAGGAACATGTTTGGCGTCTCAAGTAGTTGTCTTGATTGCTTTGGCAAGAAAATATCTCAGATGGTGGAATCAGTCTTGATTCAACTTTGCTTATAAAAAGAAAAAGGATACATTTTCATGGTCCAATTATATCAACTCAACATCAAACTCAACATCAAAAGTCATGTAAAACGCTAAATTGCATCTAAATTTATGTTACATATACATCCCAAGTTTGTTTTAAATGTATATATTCATTCAATTATACTGGACATAGCTGTGGTTAGCTTAAGGTTCAATTTCTGCAATATACTGTATTTTTGGTACGGTAAAAAATATAAAAAAATAATAAGAAAATCATAATAATACTTTTCATTGTCAGCTGTATTTAAGGTTGTCTGGTCCACTTGGAAAAGCTAGATCAAATTTTTATTCTCTGTAAAGTTCTTGCTTTTCCTTATTTACCTTCCAGCTAATTCACTCTTTTTTAGTTTTAATCAAAACTTGGTTGTAATTGTTAGATTACGTCTGTTATTCTTGTTCTTCCACATTTCTCTTTTATCATTTCATCATCATTATTTATATTTGTATTATTTGTAAATCATGTAAATAATAAATCATGTAATCATGTAAATAATAAATCATGTAAATAAGGCCTCCATAGGCCTACCTCAGTGTATACAGATTTTGCATAAAGATCTAGTAAATGAACAATATTTGACTGAGCACCAAACAATGCATATCCATGGGCATATTGACATGAAACGTTTTGCCAGATGTTCAAGTTGAGGTTTTTTTTTAGTTTCTTCCCCCACTACAGTTTTTTCCAGTCAGATTTTCTCTTCATCTTCCATTGTTAGCTGCTTGTAAATCCTTTTACCCTGTTTCTAATTTGTCGTCCTCCAAAAGTCTCATTTAGTGTCACGCCTCATTTCATCTGTCTTAGCCGTGGTTGGGGTTTCTGTCTAGATGACCGACCCTCTAAGAGAGACCTAACCACCCCGCTGGCTCGTCTCGGCGTCCGCTACACCACACACCACCAGTGCCAACTCCAGTATGGTCAAAATGCTACATTCTGCCCTGAAGTCGATGTGAGTGTTGTGTGCAGTCTGAAAAAGGAATATCAAAGACGCCGCAGAAACAAGCCCTTTCTCATTGTTTCTGGCCCGTGTGTTCCTCTCAGAATGTTTGCCAGATTCTTTGGTGTTCGGTGAACAACTCCTGCCGCTCCAAACTCGACTCACCTATCGATGGCACTCGCTGTGGACCAGAGAAGGTGAAAGCCAAAGCCAGCTGCTTTGTATTATCACGGTTTCATTTTTCTCAACAAGGGATGGTTACAAATGTGGAGGTGTCTGGCACAAAGATCAAAGTGTTAACGTGTCTTTTTGAGTCATCTCATTGCGTTTCTTTCTCATTTAGTGGTGTATCTCTGGAGAATGTGTAATTGTGGGTAAACTCCCCGAGACGGTGAATGGAGGCTGGGGACCGTGGAGCACCTGGTCTCACTGCTCCAGAACCTGTGGGACTGGCGTTCAGACAGCAGAGAGGGAATGCAATAATCCCAAGTAAGAAGAGTAAACTTGCCTTATTCTTTGAAGCATAGTTGAATTTCTTTTCCTGTACTGAACTCTTTTTGCAGTGTGTGCACGATAAACTTATGAAATTAAAAGATTCCAGTCCAATGGAACATTAAAATTATGCCATTTTCCTCCACAGACCAGAGTTTGGGGGCAAATATTGCACTGGGGAAAGGAAGCGGTATCGGACCTGTAACACAAAGCCTTGCCAGAGTGATACCCCTACCTTTAGAGAGATGCTGTGCAGTGAGTTTGACACAGTGCCCTACCACAATGAGCTCTACCAGTGGGTTCCTATTGCTAACCCAAGTAAGTGGCCAAATAGAATAAGAAACCAAAGACAGTCACATTCACTTTTTTTTTGCTCTTTAATTTCACATACAAGAAATAATCAGAAGATGCAGTTGCATGTGTGAATCAACAGAGGGCAGCATTTATGCTTTAAAGCCATTCTTCTACAAACAGATCGGCACTGGCTGCTTAGGTTCTGATGGGTTTTTCTGTCAGTGTTTTTTTTTGCCTTCAAATCACAGTAATTATAAAAGGACAATTAATACTAAATAAATATAACTCTCATGGTATCATCTGATGACTTTACTCGTTGACTGCATAAAAACAAAGTATGATCATGGCAATTTTAAAGCAAATGAGCTTGACAAAAAGTGTGTTTCACTTATTCTTACTCAGCATTTAATTGGGTTTAAACCATCTCTCTTTCTCCATCTTCCATTTTCCCCAGCGAGTCCCTGCGAGCTGCACTGTCGGCCAGTTGGTGAGTATTTTTCTGAGAAGATGTTTGACACTGTGACCGATGGGACGCCGTGCTTCATGAACAACATGTCCAGAAACATCTGTGTTAACGGAGTGTGCAAGGTAGTGTGGCTGGGTAAGAGACAAATAGAGACTGGGGGGGTTGTAGTGGAGCAGGATGAACACTGCGGTCCAGTTAAGCAAAGACGCAGGGAGGCCATTCTCTGTGCGCTGTAACGTGTGTGTTTTGCTGTGTTTTTATGTGTTTTGTCCATAGGAGGTAGGCTGTGACTATGGCATTGACTCTAACGCAGTGGAGGACTGTTGTGGAGTCTGTTTGGGCGACGGCACAAGCTGTGAGACAGTTTATAAGTCGTTTGATGAAGAAGAGGGCTTTGGTGAGTGTAACACTAATTATCCAAATGGAATAATCCAAATCTGAGAAATCAAACAATTATGAAATTATGCTAACACAAAACAGACAAAGTCTTAATGAGGACAAGCTTTGATATGTCCACCAAAGGAGTGCGAAAAAAATTCAAATATATGTCTACAGGCAGAAAGTCATTTCAGGACAGTTCATGGGCATTACGCCATTGTTTCATTGTTGTCATGGCAGCTACTTTGTCCACAAGGTGCAGCTGTTTTTCTTGCTGTACTTGTCAAGTGTGTGCATATACTGTATGTGTGTGTGTGTGTGTGTGTGCAGGCTCGTGTTCGAGTAAAGATTCACCTCTTTGGCTGATTTTACTGCACTTGGAAAAGTATAACTCACCCGCTAAATCAACATACCGTGAAGACAGATTCATAGTGAAAAAGGCCCTAAAACAATAAAATTCCCCTCCTTCCCCCATTCCCTCCTTTCTCCCTTCTCTCCGTTTCTGCGTGTGTGTGTGTGTGTGTTTGTCGTGCATTGCATCCTTTCCAGATAACCAACCCAGATGTGTACGACTTCAAAAGACTTAGACCAAGGGCAAACTTCCCCCTCCTTTCACAAACAGAAACACACACACACGCACACACACCTTCCCACAAACATCATTAAACTCCAGAGACCCACTCATTTCTGCTTTGCCCCCCCCCCAATCCCCACACAATAAAAACCAGAGACAGGGCAGTGCCCCCCACGCCGAATAAGCACACGTACAGTCACACACACACACACACACGCACACACACACATGCCAGCCACCCCCACAGACTGAGCCCACCCTCTATTAAACATCAGAGAGAGGCTGTCTGGTAGTCTGGATGTGAGTGCAGCAGCAGCCATGGTGGGCCATCCATTACCTCGGTGTGACTCTGACTCCCCTCCTGACTCTCCCAGGGTACGTGGATGTGGGTGTGATACCTGAGGGGGCGCGAGACATTGTGGTGAAGGAAGTGGAAGAGGCAGGTAACTTCCTGGCTCTGAGGAGCGTGGGGTCAGACGAGTACTTCCTCAACGGCAACTTCATCATCCAGTGGAACGGGGAGTATGAGGCCGGTGGGACGACGTTCTTCTATGAGCGTAGTGGGAACATGGAGAACCTCACTGCTCCTGGACCCACCAAACAGCCCGTCATGCTCCAGGTAGACCATTATGTTGATGGGACTGTGGACAAGCATTGTTTTTCACCGTTGTTTAAATATCTAACTTAAGCGCTCGGAGGTGTGTTGAAGTTATCTGAAATTCAATAGGAGTTCAAACCAATTAATAAGAAACAAACAATGCATTTACTGTAGATGTAATTGTTTTTTTTTAGCTGCTGTATCAGGAGAAGAATCCTGGTCTAAAGTACGAGTTTACTATCAAGAAGACCAAAGGGTCAGAAAATGAGATCATGGAACCGATTTACACCTGGAGACACGGAGCCTGGACACACTGCAGCACCACCTGTGGCCTAGGTTTGATTGCTGCTTCATCTGCACTAATACAACTGTCCTGGAAGAATTTAATATTTTGATTTGATTGATTGATTTTTTTTTTAAAATTTAATTTTCTAGGTGAGCAGCACCAGCCTGTGCGCTGCTTTGAGGTTGATGTAGGCGTAGTGGATGAGTCTATGTGTAACCCTGACAACCGTCCGGAGGACAGACACCGCAAGTGCAAGAATATGGAGTGCCCTGCCAGGTGTGTGTTCTTAAATAATCTTGAGCTCTGTCCCTATTTTTTAGGCTTCTGCTTCCAAATTACATAATAAATATTACAAACACAAGGTTTATTTGAATTCTCTTGGTGTCACAATAAGCGGAAGATGTGATATCGGTATTTGTGATAGTGAAGTTGAAATATAACAAAGCAAAATCTTTATCACAAATGATCTGTGTGATGAAGCCCAAACTTTGTCAGCTGCTGCAGTTATTACATTTGAGTAGATAAAGATGGTGATGAAAAAGATCTTGTTTGAGCCTCATCTCTCTGCCTTGGACTCTTGTCATTCAGAATTGAGTTGATATGGCATAGTTTTAAGTTGAAAATACATTTCAGGCACATCTAATTTGAAACAATCCAGGAAGAATATCCCTTTATTGATGCATCTGTAGCTCCAAACCTGTACCAAACCTTAGTGCAATGTTAATGTTATCTCTGCAAAGGCCAACTCTAAAGTGAAGCAGAACAAACTTTGAGAGGTTTTATTACACACAGTTCAAACAAGGTCTCCCAAATGGCCATTTTGGCACAGTTTGCCACATCTGTTCCCAAAGTCCCCCAATCAGGGGCCTAATGTTTTAAAAGGTTACTTATTTAATTTAACCACAATCACAGTATACATTCTTTTGGATTCATGCCCATACTTTTTCGGGGGTAATGTTTACCTTAAGTATATAGAGCTTACATCACTGGCTGTACTGTATGTATTGTGTCAAAATATTTCAAAGCATGACAGCTGCTGGTATTCATCATCTCATTAGTTACAGACTGTTTTATTAAAGTTGAATCATTGCACAATCTCCCGGCAATATCAATATTTAGCAAGTGTATAGTTCTGGGAAGTGAAAGATGTGGCTGCTTATTGAAAAACACGTGTGTCCTTATCATGGAAGACTGTAACAAGATCAAATTCTATTTAAAAACATGCCAAATTCACCTTCAGCTTATTTCCTTCTTTGGTAAAACAATAACAGTCAAATACAAGTGTAGGCAGGTGTGCAAGTTGAAAAGTACAAGAAGAACAATTATACTTATAAAGAGTAAAAAGGCAATCCACTAAAATGATAATTAGAGGCTCCACGTGGCCTAACAGTGGAACTGAATTATTGATAGGAAGACAAACAAAATCTAACAAAATCTCTATATCCAAACAAGGTATTTAAAGTTGCACTCTTTTTGCTTTGTTATCCTACTGAACTGAGGCTAAAGTATTGACTACATTATAAAATATACTAAATCTTTACTCATTGTTTACTGATACCTAACTTCCCATCTTCCCCTTCTCTCTCAGATGGTGGGTTGGTGGTTGGCAGCAGTGCACAGCCACCTGTGGATCAGACGGTTTAAGGAAGCGAACGGTTCTCTGTGTGCGGACAGTTTCAGGAGAAGAAAGAGTGCTCCACCCCGTGGAATGCAAGCATCTCCTTAAGCCCAAACCTGTGGTGCCGTGCAACAGAGACGTACCATGTGGACAGGAGTGGGCTGTTGGCGAGTGGGAAGAAGTAATCCTTTTTTCTTGGAATGTTATTTTTTACTCTTTCTGACTTGAAAAAAAATCTGACTTTTACAGTTTCTGTCTTCCCTTTCTTTATTCAATCCTTCTGTTTTATTTATTGATGTGGATTTTGTTTTTTGTTTTTTTCTCTTCTTTTCTTTACAGTGCCCTTTAACGTGTGGAGGAAGTGTTCGCTCACGCAGTGTTACATGTGCACTGAAGCCCCCAAAGATATGTGACCCCTCAACCAAACCCAGATCCAGATCTCTGTGCGCCCTGCAGAACTGCCCCAACTCAAGTCTTCGTAGACGTCCTGGGCTTCCCCCTGCATACCGGCGAATCTATACACACAAAACCCATCCTACTACGCATGCTGGCTCACCCACATGGGCTCCTATAAGCACCAAAGCTACACCTACATCAACCACTGAGGAGACTAAAACTGCTTTTATCCCTACTACCCCAGAAACCCCAGTCCCTGAAATTATAGATGCAGATGATTATGAGTTCAGTGTTGTGGTGAAGACAAATGGAGATAAAAGGAAGAAAGTGTCCTCCACTAAATCTCCTAAAAAAAACAAGAAAATATTTCTAGAGAAGGAAAATGTAGAAGCCAGAGAGGAAGAAGAGGGGAGTACTCCAAACGAAGTGATGTACACTCCAGGATATGATTATGTTGTTGAGGACAGGACAGAAGACGAGGAGAGGATCATTGATCTGGATGATTTTACTCCAGCAACATCCAGTGGAAGCCTTCTTTTCACAACCACACCAACACAACAGACTAGGCCGCCTACTGTGCTCATAACAGGAGTGTCTACCACAGTCATTCCTCTAACCAGTACTGAGACATGGGCAAAGACAACTCACCACTTCACCAACCCCCACACTACTCCCCATACCAACCCGTTCAACCGCTGGACACACCGGGTCCCTGTGACCACTCCCAGGTACAGAGAGCGGCCACCGTCCCACAAACAAGAAACTCCTACATCTGCTGGAAAACTGTTAACCACAGCAGCATCACCTCAGCACTCAGTACAAGTTATCACAAGGAAGAAATCTGCTGTGACACCCGGAACAAATAGCCCCACTTCCCGCGCTAAAAAGCCTTCCCCCAAGTCCAAAGGTAGCCGCCCCAAGAGCCGAAACCAGCAACCAAGAAGTCCCAAAAGCAACTCCACCGGGGACCAAACCAACCTGATGGCCAGAGAGGTGCTCAGCAGGGATATATTCTGGGTTGTAGGAAACTGGAGTGAGGTGTGTAAAGACACTATGAAGCAAAAGAAAATATTAGTTTTGATAATTTTCCATGGCATACTATTAAATTTGTGAAAAATGAAGTTAGTGCTCAGTCAAAAAACTGGGCTTCCCTGGAGGGCCATAGAGGCTGATTCCACCTGTATATTCATATTTACGTTTCCAGTTCGTGTGTGGAGCTAGGAGCTTACTAATACTGCTGTTGAGCAAATGTTAAGGTCCAGCTGGACAAGCTAAGGTTGGCTACAGAGTCATGACAATCCCATATGGCCTGATGTCAAAATATCCAATGCTACAGCTAAAAAAGCAATAAATTTACAGGCTGCATGGGCTTAATGGATGTACATCATGATCTTGAGTTATTGATGAGATTTATCCCTTTCTTCAGCACATTAGGCCTCTGAGACGATAAAGGATAAATGCTTAACTTGAAGTTTTCAACACACCCAGTCAGGTGCCCACTGTGTCAGTTTTGAATACAGAGTAAAGCAGCAGAATTGGATAAGACTCTTATGTTGCAGATGCAGAAATTGAGCTATTTTCCCAACTATCCCCAACTTCTTATTTGTAATGTAAAACAATGAAGCACATTAGTAGATCAAAATGATTCAGACTAAAAGGAGGTGGAAAAGTTTTAATGCCAAATTAAATTTTCATTAGAGCCCACTATCTGCCCCCCTTTTCCGTTCTCATTTCCTTACATGATCCATGTTATCTGTGTATCTGTGTACCGCCTTAGAATGATAACAGGCAATATGCATGTGCTGAAAACTGACCCCGAGGGCATCAGCATGTGATGAGTTGGCAATAAAGTAGTGATTAAAGGATTCTTTTTTTTTTTCAAATTTAAAACCACTTAGGGTTTATTTTATTCTTTAAACATTGACATTATGGTGTCAGTTTCATGACTTTCTCATGCAAATGCACAAAAATCTAAGCTTAATCTAAAGCAGGAAATAATGATCTCTCCTCAGTGTTCAACAACGTGTGGTATTGGAGCAGTGTGGAGAACAGTCATGTGCAGCTCCCAGAAAGATGAGGACTGTGCCAACATGAAGAGACCTGAGCCTGCACGGACATGCCTACTTCAGCCATGTGCCTCCTGGCAAACTGGCAGCTGGAGCAAGGTGGGTAACTTTAGACTTCCAGTCACTGAATCAAACTGATTACTTGTTATTTATCTTCAAAACTTAATTATAATATTTCTAATAGATTTTTACTTTACCCAATAAAGACATTTGCTTACATTGGCTACACCTCTTATCATCAACATTATTTATAGCATTTATTCCAATGTAATAATCTTTACAGTGTCTGGATAACTGTGCATCAGCAAGAAGGAGGCACCGTGACGTCCAATGTGTTGATTCTCAGAGTAAACGTCCACTTAGACCTTTCCATTGTCAGGCTGTGTCCAGCAGACCTCTCAGTAGCTTGGTTTGTCCCCACAAGCCCTGTCTGCGCTGGAGCGTGTCACCCTGGGGACAGGTAGCATCTCACATTTAATCACATGTCAGTCCCATTCATTTCACAGAATAAACAAAGGAAATCACTTTTGGAACAGTCATCCTCATCATACATCAAACTGAATAGATGGAGAATGACTTGTTGTCATTTGTATAAATGATTAAAATAGATTTTTGATTTTTTAAAATCTTTTTTAATTTTCTTTATCATATTTTATTTATTACTTAATTTTATTGTCTTTTTTAAATTGTATTTATTTTATTTTAAAAAAAGAAATATATAAAATTAACTTTTTTTAAAATGACATTTTCCCGAGACCCCAATTACAGCTGTTCTATCACAAAATGTAGGTTTTACTAAATATATTGAGAAGAAAGGATATATTACAGGTTTCCTTAAGTTAAATCAAAATGCATGCATGCTTTCCTGTAGTGCTCTGGTGGCTGTGGTGAAGGCATTAGGGAGCGGCAGGTGACCTGCCCCGAGCCTAATCGATGCAGCACTGCTTTAAGGCCGAACAGCACGGAGCTGTGCCGTTTACCTCCATGTACTCACTGGAAGACTGATGGCTGGGAGGAGGTCAGTCATCCAAATTAAAGGAATCTCTACATTTTTATTTTTGCTATTTTGCTAAAGCTATGGTGGCTATTTGCAGTGCTCTGTGAGCTGCGGCAGGGGCCTGCAACAGCGTGCAGTAATCTGTGTGAGTGAGCAGGATTCGGCTGCAATGCCAGCCAGCCTCTGTGAGACGGTTTCCAAACCAGAAACTCTCAGGAAGTGCAATATGCAGGAATGCAAGTCAATCTCAGGTCTGTATGTAATGGCATGTTTTTTGGGTTTGTCGGGACTGTGAGAAGATTTAAAGTGCACATTCTGCCTCAGCACCGAGTCCAATAAACATTTCTAAATTCCCTAGTTAAAATAATTTGTTCTAGTTTGCATTTGTGTTTGACTTGGAGTTTCTTCTTCCTCTTATTCAGTTTGCAGGAAAAATACCATGTCGTCTCGCTTCTGTGACAAGCTGAAGATGCTGGGTCGTTGCTCTTTCAGGTCGGTCCAAAGACAGTGCTGTGTCGCCTGTGGGTCATAAGCAAGACTGGACACATCCTGACTAAGTAACTAGCATTTTCCTCATGAAATTCTGGTTTAAAGCCATTAACAGACCAAGAAACCAAATGCTAATAACCAATTTCAACAAGCATAACTGAGGTTGATGGTTCATGCTTGTTTTTTGCTTCCTTTGATTTCATTTATTTAGGTCTTGGTAACTTTATCTATTTAAAAGTTGTTGTTTTTTAAAAGTGGTCAAGAAAACAACCAGAATACTGACACTGGTGCTAGAGAAATTCTTTTTAATCTATACTGAGACTAAAATTATTTTTTACTTTAGAAATATTTAATCACCAATAGCAATATTGGTGATTCAAAAAGTTATTTTAAAAAAGAAAAGTTGAGATGTTTCAAATTAGAATAAGAAATAATTATGAATGATATCTTAACTCTAACTCATAACTAGCAGCTCCGACCCTTTTTTCAGAGTTTTTTATTTCTGTCCCAGTTATGAATTCCTGGGCTAAAGGTACTGATAAAATAAAGGTGCTGATGATTCACAGCTAGGCTTTTCTGTGAACTGTCACAAAAAATATATCTTCTTCTTTTTTTTCTTTGTTTTGACGGGTAAAAAAGAATGTAAATACAGATTTCCTGTGACTCTGTTAAAGTAGGTAACAAACATTAGTTTTTACATAACTGCTTTTTTCCTTCTTTAAATGTATATGTTTATTTCCTTGAATCAGAACTGGCACTGTGTGTTTACATTATCCCTGGTACACATCCCTGGTGTCATCACTTTTAACTGCTGTTGTTAGCAAAAATGAAATCAGCTGCAGAATTCAAACTGTTCTGTGGCCGCATCCGTGGTGCTTCTTCACTAGAGTGAAATTTACTAACAAAAGAAGAGGTGTTGCAGGTCATCCCTCTCTGTGTCTGTTATGTTGTACAGGCATTATTAATTCCACCCTCCACACCCCCACCCCTCTTTCCCATTTCCTGATTTGTTAATCCCTGACTCTTCTCCTTAAATCTGAGTTTCTCCCATTGTGGTCATGAGTAAGGATAACATGAAGAGACACAAGGAGGGAGGAGTAAAACTGGCAAATACTGTATATGACCAAATTAGACATCCTTGCTTCTGAGCCATCATTTACATATCAGGTGTGACACAGCTGCATCTTGTGACCTTAGTGGTGTTTTAGCCTGCTGGTTTATTTCATGACTAATATAAAAATTTACAGTGTTTTTGGAAATCCTAGATATTTTCTTTCAATCAGTCTTAAAAGGATGTGCATATGCATTCCTGCTTGTAGCTCCTCCAACAAGCCTCCTCTCTCCTTGTGTGTCTTGTTGAGGTGCATTTTCAGAGTTAATTATCTTTGAAAACGCTTTCCCTACTTTAATGTCCCGGTCACAGGTGGATAAACTGAAGAGACAAGAAGATATGAATTAAGACACGAGACAAGCTCATTGTTGCTCACAGGGTACACCATCTTGGCTGATTTGCATGTCTTCTTTATTCAATGTGACGATGACAATGTTTAAACAAGACTTGTTTAGGAAATGAGACAAAAAATAAAGTTGTTTTTTTTTTTAAAAAAGAAAAAAGATAATGTGTCTTTTTAATTGATGCTATTTTTTTATATATGTTTCAAGTCACGTATCCAAATATTTAGCATGGATCCACTGCCTGCGTCATCTTCTGCTTCATGATCTCTTGAGCTGGCAAGGTCATTGTCGCCCGAAAGTGCCACATGCTGCTGGACGTGTAACACCCGAATCAGCAGCTCTGTTTCAGGGATCGGGTTCAGCTGGCCCAGATGTCCTGGGCTCCTCTGTGCCAGATAACTTGACACGAACGGATGCTGCCCTGCTCCACACCAACCAGCGACTGTCATCCAAGCCAGAAACCAAGAGTTAGTCAGCAGTAATGGAAGGAGTAACGTGATACTGGGTCAGTGACCTAAAACAGCATGTGTTAGCGCACGATGTGTCTGTTATCATGACCACGCAAATGCAACCAGTTGTATTACCTAACTACATTTCTCATTCTGTTATGTCATTGTGTTGTTTAGGTAGTAGAGTTGCACAATATGTTTAGCTCAAAGTTGGGGGACAAAAGTCAAAGAAAATCTTTGGTTGTAAATTCAAAATGTTTGAAAAAAAATTTGTAGCTTCACCTTGACTTAAACTTTACTGGCTTAAATTGTGTTCTGATAATCTATTTACATTCCCCTGCTGAATCCTGCATGATCTTATAGAAAATATCAGGCTAACAAAAAGACAATGTTATCTAGATGGAAATATATTTATAATTATTTAATATACAAAAGTTCTACTCCTCTCTCTACTGCAGTTTATCAAAACAGCCAAATTTCGCAATTTTCAAAACAATATAAGTGTGTGATGACTTTTCTTTTCACTCATAAAGGCAAAATGGTCATAAAATTGCTCTTAACAGCTTGGGCAACAAAAGTTAAATGTTCCAAAGCCAAATAATTGTGGTTTTGGATTCAGCTGTCAAATGTTTAGTTCATTAGTTGTAGATTTTCCAGACCTCTCTCTGCTGCTGCCAAAACTTTAAATGTTACACAGTTATGTAATCCATCTACCTGTTCATCATTCCACTTTTGAAGGCAATATTTGAGATTTATCTGTAAAACAATGCCTTAAAAGCATTCCCTTAAAATGGTTGTCCTCACACAGCATAAAGAATTCCGTTTTAATACAATTAGCTTGTTTATTGTCATTTATAATAACGTAGCTAGTTTCTTTTATCTGATACACAGTATATCGATAGACCTCATTTTACCCGTAGAATGTGCTAAAGTAATGGGAATGACGGGAAGAATTGTAAGAGTTTTTTCAAATTTAAATGCAAGATTTCTGAATTTAATTGGGAAACAAAATATTGACCAAAGCAGGTATAGGCTGAAGCATAAACTCGGTCACATCTGACTCTGTTTTAATCACAAAAGAATCTAAATGGCAATACTTCAAACCTTTGACTAGAAATAAATAAATAGCTGTCATACCTGATTTTTTATATTTCTTTACTCCCAGAGTTTTGATTATTTGTTTTAAATTTGCACTCTGAAGAAATCAATATCATTTCCTCATTACAACTTTTCCACAAGTTTATCCCTCTAACAGACTCTTTTTATGTAAGTCTTATATTCTCTGCTTTTTACGGCACATATTTTACTGTAAGTTCATACTTTTCCCTCTGATTTCAAATAAACTGAATAAAGTTTGGAAGGTAATTATTCTTTAATGAAATCACAAAATTTCAATTTGTGCAGTTTGATTGCAGTAATGTTCCACTGGCTGGTTAATAATCTGATCAATTGACAGTTTTTATTGCTCTCTTTTCTAGAATTTAAAATACATCATTTGTTTTGCATGCACTTCCCTAAAACCTCCATACAGTAGGTAAGGCATGGAAGTATGACTGATTGCAAGAGGAAACAGAGAAGTCTTTGTGAATCCTCCAAGATCAATATGGTTGATTATTACATGCAAGATTCTGGTTTCGAACACTCTTTCTGTTTCAACAAAATTCATCATCATTTTTTACTTGTTTCTCTTAATCTTATGGATTATCCGAAGGATTACAAATTTTGTTTGCCATAATCTATCAATCTTTTTTTCTCAAACCATTTACTCAATCATTTAATAACAGATTATGGGGTAAAAAAAAGAGAGAAAGCTATGATTCATAAAATAACTGAAATAACTACTTTTACCTAACCTATTAAATTGAATATTGCAAAGTCTTAAATCACTTTTATGAAAAAATAAAAAGGCCTAATTTCCATGAAGCAACACATTGTTTTAAAGAGGCACCACAGCCATGGAAATAGACAGTATAGCATTATTGCTTTGTGCTCGGTATTGTAAAGAGTTGGCATGATATACTGCTTGGTCATCTCATACTGCACAAAGTGCGACAGCTGATCCAGTGCCTGACCTGTAAGTAAATTCCTCTGCGCTCCTGAAACTGACACTCAGCAGAAGAGGATGATGTAACTGCCTGTTCAGGACGTGGAAGATAACATGACTAACATCTATTGATCACTGTAAAGTAGGAAACAGCAACCTCATCTTTTTAAGTTACCAGACACCCCCAAAAGCAACAGCCAAGAGGGCATTAAATATTTACATTTGATGACCAAGAGAAAAAGGAGGCCTCCAGGTTGAACCAAACAGACGTTTGCCCATTGTTTGTTTTCCACATAAAGTAAGACATTTTGCTGTAATCTATGGAAAGCTTAAAAGTATGATTACAGAGAATGCAGCTTTAATCTGGCTGCTTACCCCTCAAATCCCAGTTGAAACCCAGAGGCGGGGTTGAGGAATAGGCAAGTGATACGTCATCTGTGCACCAACTTGCTGTTTTTTGGAGAAAGAAGTCTGGTCTGGTGGCTCTCATCTGGACTCCATCAGGTTGCATGTCCCCAGGCAGGCAGACTGGCATCCCTGTACCAGGCCTGTTTCTTTAATAAAGCCTCAGCCTCCTCTGACCCAGCACACACAGATCGGGCCCCAGGGAACGCAGACATAGACACACACATGGTTCCCATAGGTCAGTTTGGTTGTTTGTGAGTTGTGCGTTTGATTCCCTCATAGACCACATATGGATTCAGGCTTTAGTAACTCAGAGTGAGGTGCTTTTCTTTGTAAAACATCTGCTTAATGATAGTGTACCAAAAAGGAGGGGCCAATATACTCACAATGAGGCCAAGTAAAATCAGAGACACATGACATGAATAAGGTGAATTTCCACAGTTCAATTTGCTAATGTGACACAGTGTATTGAGCAGATAGAGCAACAGATTACACCACACTGCAGAAACAAGTAGGTTTTACTTCAGAAATGAAGGAATGATTTCACTTAGGGTGTTATACACAAACATGAGTTTCAGATTTATCACACTGCTTACAAGATGTCCTCAATATAGAAAAAAATGCCACATTTCAGAAACTGTCTGCCTTTTCAAGTCCCTCAATTTAAGCTTTGTTTAAGACTAAGTTTGCTGCTTACATATGGGATCGGTGAAGCCTTGTGCCGTTCGTGAAAACCATGTAATTGTATGCTACTTCAGACATTTGGGACCAATCAGGTCTGGATCAAAAAATGAAATCATGATATACAGGAAGTGTTGCAGCTGGCAGCAGGAGTCACATGAGGAGCGATCTCACAGCTTTCTCACAAAGAGAAATAATGTCAAAGACATTTCAAAAGCAGTACAACAGTTGGAACTTTATTTTAAGTTGCAAAATCAGGTCAAAGTAAAAATTATATTTTTTATGGCCCCTTAGACACTTAACTAACTAACCATGAATGCCATGAAGGTGATTTGCTTGTTCAAACAGATTTTAAAGATAAGCCCAAAATGAGACAAACTAAAAAAAAAAACAGATAAAACAAAATAATGACTAACTGCATTCTTTATGTGTTTACTGCATTATGTGTAGACAAAATATGTCAGTCTGTTGACTGAGGTTGGATCATCCCACTAGCCTGAGTTGGGCTGGGGGCAGGGTTAGGCGTTGGTAGGTGTAGCTTCGAGAGTACATGATTAACTACATGGATGTGAGCAGAGTTGGCTGGTTTAGCTTCACCTTCATGCTGGTCTCAGCAAGCTGGCAGCCATACAGTATATTGTCTTTAACACGTGTTCAAGCCCTGCATTTTTTCCTTGAGATGCACATGTTATGCATATGTTTTATGGTCTATATACAGTATTTTTGAAGAAGGAAGGTAATCAGTTGGTGTCTTTAGTTGTCACTGTGCCATATGCAGTGGCCTTTTAAAAAGAAAAATACATTACTTTTCAGTCGTTATCACACCTGATTCAACCTAAAATTGTTTCCTACTTTCAGCGATGATGTTCAATAACCTTAAATCTCAGTGTTTGTGCAGCCTTATGCTAAACCGAATCCCAGTTAACAATACTGCAAGAAAAATCTCAATATTTTTCTTGTACTTTGTTTGTTTTTTCTGAAAAAAATAATTTGATGTACACTTTAAGTAAAGAGTTTCCACGAGCATCACCTTGATTCCTGTTTCTCTTTTGTCAGTTGGAACTGTAAAGTCAGATCTACCCTGATGCACATAAATTTCCGGTTTTTGACTTTTCATACCTGTTGTAATTATTTTTGATGCTTTTGTGATATTTGCAAGATCCCAGCCAGAGCCGCAGCCTGTGGGGAGGGATCAGAGGGCCATTTTGTCTGTTGTTCAGTTCCTTGTCTTGAACTTTGAAAAAGCAATTCACGGGGATAGATCTATAAAGATACACTAAATGCTAAATCTGTAGAGCAAGGAGTGAGTCCCTACAAATCTCACTTATATTGCATTTGGAGAAAAAAGATAGACATTGTTATGTTTACAAAGAATTTGCTCCCTGGCCTTTGAAGAAATCTTGCAAATCTTTTGTGTCTGTCAGCATCATCGCAGGCCTCCATCCCTCTGAGATGTCCACATAGGACTGTAACATATTAATGGAAAGAGCACTTAGAAAGCCTAAAGGTGGATCTGCAGTTTTAGCCTGCTCTGTCTCTTAAACCCTACAGTATCTGAAACATATGCCTACATCATAAAGCTGATAGTTGTCAGTTTCAGTAGTGGGATGTTACACTACCTGTCAAGAGCAGAGCTTTAGGTTGTTTTAGTTTCATGGCCAAAAAATCCACATAATAAAGTTGAATAAGGTTGAATAAGAGGTCCTTGAACCTGAACTTTTTTAGTTTCTACAAATGTGTAAGTAACATGAAGGTAAATGGCATTATGAGATGTGATGATGTTAGGCTGAAGTAATCTTATTTTTACTTTAAAAAATGTGCAAAACTGCTCCTCACAATTATCCCTCTATCACTAATCAATAAGGATGATGGCTTACCTTCCCGGCTTTGTATTCTCCACACATTCAGGTTATCACAGTAGGAAGAGCCCTCCAAAGGAAGCGCTGATAAGTGTGTTTTGTTTGCATCCTCTGATAAAGCCATGCCAAGACCAGAGTTAAGACCGGGGTTGTGCTCTGGCTGCAGCTCGTTGACAGACATTGAAGAAGGCCCTGAGAAGACTTAAAGAAAGGAAAACAGGGTCTGGGACAGATGTTGACATTAGGCATGGCAGTAAATGGTAAAAGATAAGACTTCTCACTGGATTTATAAAGATGTCTCCACACAGTCCAGATTGCTGTTAATCTCCTTAGAAAACCTTCAAATCTAGAATTTTGCACATTCACATCACATATTGATGCTTAGTGTCCAAAATCTACACTGACCAAACATGTGCCTGCCTTTCCTTGTGGAGTAAGTTTGTAAGAGACTCTCACTGGCTGATGGCCACTCCGACACCTGAGTCCCAAAGAAAGGCAGAGGTCTGGTGAGTGAAGCTGGAGAGTTTCATTGCATCACAGCATAGCGGGAGAGATAACACACTACGATAAAACGGCCAGAGGGAAAAAAAGAGGCCTTAGTAAGATGGCAGTGATAAGGAAGCATCCAGACTTGAGAATGGTAACTTAATATGATTTTTATCTGTAGAGATACGGAACGACAGCCACTTGTCGGGATTATCATGAGTCTATTTCGATTTGTAAAACTTAGCTCCCTCACAAGAAACACACAAGATGAAGTAGAAAGAAAAAACTTAAAGGTGCAAAATAAAACTAAAGCCCTTTTTTTGCAATCAAACTCTGGTTTAAGCATTATTTGAATAAAAGAATAAAGCAATCATAATTTCAGGCAGTAGCTGAAGGGATCATTTACTATCAGACTGCTCCTTCCTGCCCTGCAGCATCTGCAAAGATAAACAATGCTATCTCTTCTCCCACTCTCATAAGTTAGAACTCCTTGTGCGCAGACATCCACACCCACACACACACACACACACACACACACACACACAGAGCCGTACTTGCTCCCATATGTGAGAGGGGAAGTTGAGTAAAGGAGGGAGGGATCAAGTAACCATTAGCAGCGCCACACAGCCACACACAGCTCACAATCATTTTCTGTGATCACTCTGCAGGTGAAAAATTCTCAAATCAAAGAAGGGACAGGGACGGCGCTGGCTCAAACCTGAGACCTCCCCAGACGTTGCTTCTGCGTGAAGGTGGAGTCATTTAGAGAAGAGGAAGAGAGATGAGGAAAAAACAAGAGCAGCACCACTGGAGAGGACAGATGGATTGTCTGACATGCGCCTGGACTCACCAACATTCCTATTTAAGTCTTGAATCCTGTTTTCTTGCCTCAGAGTAAAATCGGAAAAAGCTTTTGTGCATATGTGGAGTATAGCTCTCTGACAGGTGGTGACACACATTTTTTTATTTCACTAGAGCTTAAGGTTTTTGCAGTTTTGAGCAGCCTTTCTACCACGGATATAAAGAAATTGTGCATTTTCTTGGACAATTAACTTTTTTTTCTTTCCCTTACATGGCCTGGAAATACAAGTCTTTTTGCTGCCGAGAAGGCTAAATATTTAGCAACCTAGTAAGGGACTAGAAACTGCAAAGGAAAAAAGACATAGAGGTTTGTTTAAATCAATTAATTTAATCTTTGACTGAAGACTTTCTGATAATCAGACTTTGGAAAAGAGGGCTCAGGCTCAGCTTTAAACGCACAGACTCTTGAACAGGTAAAAGAAGGAAAGAGCATTCAGAGGCAAATCTTAAAGTTTCAATCAGGCACTGAATAATTTGGACTCTGTGGGGGAACCATCTCATCCAGTCTGGACTGTGGAGGGCTCTCCTCCCTGCCCTCCCAGTGTATCCTCGCCCCCAGCAGCATGTCCCAGGCTCCGAGGCTGCCTCCAGTCCTCCTCACAGCACACTACCATGATCAGATGGGCTGCTGGAGGGAGTAAGGCTGCCTTTGCCTCGTTCTGCTCCGGGACTGGGTCAGGGGCTCGCTCTGGCTCTGGGGCCAGCTCCAGACAAAGGTCATCTACTTTGCTTTCCTCCTTCTCTTTTCCTGTACTGCTTACCTTGGTGCTTTTCTCCCTGTCTTTACCCAAGACTGCCTGCCATCAACTCCGCAGAGACAGACAGAGGTCCACAAACCCGCAAAATCTCTGGGTCCCTCTGAACATTTCAGAGTCTGAACTGATAACGACACCTGGGGCCACCGGTGGCCCCCAGGGTCGGACTGGAGGACCACAGGGAAGGCATGTGCGCAGCTACAACCACCTTCAGGGGGACATACGGAGGAGAAAGCTGTTCTCTTTCCAGAAGTTTTTCCTGAGGATCGATAAGAATGGAAAAGTTAATGGAACCAAGAGCAAGGATGACCCCTTCAGTGAGTAACTCTTTGAGCAGATAGATGTGTAAAAGTTGATGAAGAGGAGGGAAACAGACCCTAGAGATGATCTGTTTTGGCTCTAAAAGTATACTAACTTTTCTCATCAATAGTCAATTCTAACTTTTTAAATATTACAGGGAACTCAAACTTTTTAAACTTATCAATCTCAACTTTTTTCCTTTTTTTTTTTTGACCGGAATAAATAACAAAAACAAATTGATTAATTTTAAATATGCTTATTTTTAATTTTTAAAAAAATCTGGTGCATTTACTTTTAAAAAGGTAATCATTCTAAATAAAAAAAAGCTTTCTAACAGGAACTCAAATAATCAGGCTCATTAAAATAATCTGTTATAGTTTTAGCATGGGGAAAGGTATGAAACACCCCATTTGTTGGTTGTTCAAAGGAAGCATTCCCAACTTAAGTTGTCTTTCTGTGTTAAACCAGACATCTCACTGATATCTCGCCTGTCCAAACACTCAGCACAATGATGGTAGCTCTGAGATGGTTTTAAAAAGAGCAGGAGGAGATAACTCGGCCATTATCAGACAGTCTTCACAGCCCAGGGTAAACAGCGTTGATAACAAGCACAGAGGAACGGGACCGGGGCAGGGGGAGGATATGAATGTCAGTCTCATTGATGCTTTTAGGCCCCTTTTTTGCAGCTCTGTCTCGGTTTCTTTCTCACTCTCCCACTCAAATTACCCTTCTACCAGCCAGCGAGCAAATTGCATACCTTCAGTCATGGATCAGACATTTGTTTGACTTTTTCACTACAAGAAACATGTCTTTAAAGTGATTAGATGTTGTTTGTTTCAGCGTATCAGTCACTAAAATAGCAATCTCATTTGTCTCCCTTGCATCCCCACCAGGCTACGTGTGTGTGCCTATCAGCCATCAGGCACTCACATGCTGCAGTGGGTGTGTGATCATATAGTAACCAACATTGTCACGTGCTTACAGTACATGCTCGTTACACATGCATACATTTATGTATCTCGTATGTTATATGCTTCCTTTTCTCCCTCATTCTCTCTACTCTAAAACTCTAAAACCCCAGAGTGAGTGTATATGGAAGTTTTAATGCTCCTCTTGGGAGAGCAAAACCACATATTCAATCAAAGTGACTTAAGGGAAATGGCATAAGGAGGCAGAATGTCAGGAGAGATGTTTGTTTTGACAAGGTCATGACGGGAGCAGCTTTACTTCCTACAAAGTGATGCCTTTACTACTAGCTTTGTTTGTAGTTTCTTTTACGTCGTAAAGTTAAAGTGGTGCAAGGAAGTCTGACTAAGTTGCTTGAAATGGTAAATTTGTGATTTTGTGTATGTTTGAAAGATACTTTACTCCTCTGTCGTTTTACTGACCCAAAAATTCAGAGTTCTTGGACTCTGTTGCCATTTTCAAAGGTCAGTGTTAATTTGCAGGGACTGAGCATCAGGGAGGGATGTGAAAGGGAGATCCTCTAGAGGTACAAGTTCATGAATGACATGGCTGAACATCATTGTGGCCACATCAAAGCTGTGCATCTTCAGTATCAATGGTGGTGCCATCAAAAAGCTGTGTCCTGAGGGGGTCTGGGGACACTGTGTGTGGATTATGTGCGCTCATATCAGGTTCACATGGTAAAGGATACTACACAACAGCAGCTTCAGTCTTTGCTCTGGGCCCTGGGGCTAGACATGATCCCAGAACTGACGTCCTTTGTAGACCCCTGATGGTCCCTTAAAGTGACAGAAAATCGAGTTTTTCCTGCAGTGGCGGGAAGACGGCCCACCTTTTTCTGGCTTGGACATTGCACAAAAAATGTGATTTATTCTTATAAGTTGATTTGTTTATTTACTCTGATTTAAAGCTGTGCAGAATATGCAGGGTTTAGTTTTGGGTGTTGCATGTGGCCCTGAAAAGACCCGGCTGACTGTCTGTTTCAGAGCCAGTATGCAGCCTCCCACAGATTTATGGGGATGCCAGTGTAAAACTGTCCCACATGGCTTTCCAGCCTGCCAGGGGCCTGCGCTGAGGTTACAGAGAGGCAGAGGGAAAAAAACCTTAAAGTCAGCTAAGTAGCTATCTCCATGGCCTAAGTGCGTAATTAAAACATCTATGATTCACAGCTGAGTTCTTTTAAATTTATTGACGACCAGCAGCTCTGAGTGACGTGTGAAATATTGCCAAAAGAGACGAAGGCAACGGCCTGGCAGTAAAAGCATATGTGTATATGTGTGTGTGATATATTCATGGCTTGCATGTGTGTAAAGACACTTCTGAACATGGTTCAAGAAGAGTGTATATAGTTACTTTGTGTGAATGTTCATCCCTTTGCACATTCATCTTCTTTAATCAAAGCAGTGGCCTTTTACGTGGGGGAAAAAAAAACAGATGGTGCTCTTATGGAGGTCCGAGGAAAGAGATGTATTGCTCTTCTGGCTGGATCTCCCTTCTATGTAAATACACTCAGTGTGGTCCTTATCAAGTGTTACTGCACTGCTTCCCGATTTACACTTTATTCCACTCCATTTTCCAGGGATGGTAGCGATCAGATCTCACGGTCTCGCCACATCTGCGCTTATCTAGGCAGGATGGAGCCCAAGGAAGAGTGAGAAACAGTAACGCCACAAGCTGCAAAGCACATGCTTTTTGGCACCGCACTGTGGAAAAACCACCTTTAATTCTCACTGGCATCGTGTTCATCCATTCCACCATCAACACACCATTTGCTGTTGTAACTCCAAACAGAGCGTATCAAATAAGCCACACATTAGGAAAAAGCAACCAGCATGCAAAATAAAAAAGAAAAGAAAAAAAAACAAAAGAAAAAACAACTGCTGCCTCTCCACGTAAACAGCTGAGCCAGGCTGGCTCACTTCAGGCAGTATTTTACATGTGAGGTCTGTAAAATGTTTGCAGTATAAAGTGCTGTTGTCACACTTTAGGTTGTAATCTGGGGAAAGCCAAAGGCAGAGTGTGTTTTCTGTTCCACCTCTTTCCCTCTCTCACAGCCGTAATCACATTACTCTGCTTTCAGCATCAGGCCATTCAGCAGAGAACGCTGAATGGAGATTTTGTCGTTTCACAGCCACACTGAGTTTTCCAAGCGCTGTGCGAGTGCACGTTCACCTGCTGCACGTATATGTCTGTGTGCGCGCGCATGTGCATGTGCATTAAAGCGTGTGCGTGTGTGTATATACAACCTGTCTCGCCCCTGCCTCCGGTGGCTGACTTTGATCAGTGATCATTACAGCCTTTCTAATCCTCACTCCACCCCCAGTCTCACTGTCATGGCTCCTCTGTCCTCCTCTGTTCTCCCTCCTTTCATCCCTCCCATGTTTACAAAGCAGCCAGAGACTGCCATAGATTGTCTTACATCCTCACTCCATACCTGACATCCGATCCCTTACAGAAACCAGCTCCTCTCAGATCTTCAATGACCGTTGTGTCACAGTCCCCACCACCGCCTTGCAGCTTCAGACCTCACTGCCTCGAGGTGCCACTGTTTGAACTAGAAACTGATACAGTCAAGACCTCACGGACGAGGGAGAGGCTGCTGTATATTTAAGAGGGGGATTGTTCTTTTTGGGGGCACACCTGCATCTTCCACTGTCTGCTTCATGTGCGAGCCCCCCCCCAGCCACTGGAAAGCGGGGATGACAGTGGAGCAGGGTGCCACACAAACAGTCATCAGACACAGAAGGGGCTGCAGATCTGATCAAAGGATGTCGTTGACTCTCTGGAGTTCACGCCCCCACACTGCAGTGTGTGCGCGCATACACACGCATGCTTATCGGGATAAAATAACGACAGCTCACAGGAAGTGGGGAAAGGAAGTCAGGGAGGGCGGCATGAAATCAAACATGTCATGGGAACCGGCAGGGTTCACTTACAAACACACACCAGCAAAAGACGAGACAAGTGGGTTCTGTGGTCAAAGGACACATTAGGAAGTTATATCTCTCTGACCTCTGGTACAAAGACCACACAAATAACCATAGCTGTCTGCAGGAAAAACATGTGCTTGTTAACTGAGGCATAAATTAACCCCTCTAATAGCCTATGAGAAACCTGAATTATTTGTATAAGGACTTGGAAGCCTAAATACCAAACAGAATATAAACAACCTCTGCGGAATCCACCTATTAATTTTCCAACAAAATGACCTGTGCAGCTGGAATCTGTTAAACAGGTGTAGGCTGTAAAGGAACTTTATAATATCACAGAAATGATAAATGTGCTCAAGAATAATTGTAACCTTAAGAAAGAATTCCCACACATTCCTCCACGTAAATGTCCTGAAATTTGAATGTAATATGTTGCTAGTCATTATACTCTAACAGATGTGTGCGAAGATCGGAGTGGACATGTGCATGAAGTCAACTTGTGACAGTTTACAGACATAAATTGTTCTTCTTTAATTCTCAAATCACTGCAACAAGATTTGGTTATTGATAACATGGATAAAAGTTTTTTTCTGTTTATTTTGAATATCGACAACTACTTATTTTACATTATTTTTGTTATTCTAGGCATTCTGGAAATCACATCAGTGGAAGTTGGAGTGGTGGCCATCAAAGGCCTAAACAGCAAGTACTATCTGGCTATCAGCAGGAAAGGAGAGCTGTACGGAGCGGTTAGTATCCGAGTCAGAGGTCAAACTGGAAGCTAGTGTTAGATTCTTCTGACTTTATCTTAGGCAGCCTTATCTCTAGTTACTGGATCAACTCTCAGCCATAACCATGCACACATGCATCCACATTTGCACCAAGATTTGCACAGAAAACAAAACATGCTAAACAGATTTGGGTCTTAAAGAACCACAACAGAATGTCACAAGCAAGTGATCTGTAGTTTGCCGGGACCTTACTTGTGGGCGTTATAACACTGAAATATGATACCTGCTGTTTTCCCAGAGAGAATTTGGAGTCGACTGCAAACTGAAGGAGAGGATTGAGGAGAATGGCTACAACACTTACGCGTCAGCTGAATGGAAGAACAAGAAGCGGCAAATGTTTGTGGGTCTAAATGTTCACGGGAAGCCGATGAGAGGGAAGAAAACGCGCAGGAAGAACCAGGCCACCCACTTCCTTCCAATCATGGTGTGACCCAGGGAGCCCACTTGAAGCGGGAACAGACAGATACAGCACTGGACAGAGAGGTTTTCAATACTGAGCAGCCGCATAAATAAGGACATGCATTGGGAAATCTCTCACTTGAAAAAAAGAAAAGAAAAAGGCACTAACACTGTCACAAGCTCATGGTCCCTGCTTTGACTGAGATTGTGGATTTCATCAGGTGAGAGAAGATAATCTGTGTTTTTAAGTGGCACCGAATGCAAAGTTTATCCTTTTATTACTGTGCCAAACAGTTTGCAGTCGAATATGGGCTCAAATAAGACTCACTGAAGTTTTGAGCTTGTAAATCAATGTTTGTAAAGGTGGAGACCATCATCAAACTGTCCCATCAGAGGGCATGTGGTTTTGTTGCTTTCCAGACGTCCTGAAAGTGACTATTTAGAACTCAACTTCAAAAGATATACTTGGACAACTTCTTTTAGAGCCAGAGTAGTAGCAGAAGTCATTATATGTTAAACTGAATGGCAACCTTTAATTTCCACATTATAAACTACACCCCACCTGTGTCAAAGAAGCACCGATGGCATCTCATAAAATACAGGTTTAAAATTCACACATGGGATGTCAGAGTCATGCGCAGTGCGGAAACTTTGTGCTCTGAGTTTTATACAAAGTTTTCTGCTTTGTGCCTGTGAACGAATGCTCACAAAAGCACTTCAATATTCACGGTGTCGTGTGTAACTAACCATAATCCCAAACAGAATTTTCCCACAGGCTGTCATTTACAAGTACAACTTCTGGAATAATTTGTGAGCATTCGTTTGACAAGATCAATATTTATAAGTCTAATTTGAGCCCATAGCTAGAGAATGTGTGTAAAGACAACACAAAAGATACTATTCCAACAAAGGAACTGTAGAAGTATCTTAAGGTGTTATCCATATATTTAATATTCTCCAGTGATATGCATAAAGGGAGAGACAGAAAATGGCTAAGCTGAAGGAAATGATCAGTAAGACTATCATGACAGCATTAAATATTAGAGGAAAACATACCTTTTAAGTAAATGTTTGATACTTAACCACTGTGTTTTGACTGAATTGTAATGATTTATTTATTTTGTGAGATATTTAACTGGAAAGAACACCAGCATTCCTTTGCATTCTACTTTTTATAGGATCTCTATCATGTGAAAATAAAATCACCATTTTCTCCTCTGCAACACAGTGGGTCTTTCTTTTTATCTTCACATACCAAAGACTGAGAGAGCTGCAGGAAAAATGGAAAGTTTTAGCACATGGACTGAGGAACGCTGGCAAACGTTCAGGTCATGGTAGGTCTACTCTTATCAGACTCTCTGAGGTAGGGAGGGACAAAAAACAACCATTAATGCTTCGCCAGATATTCCATGTGGGAACCATTGCACTAATGATTAGTACCCAAAACAAACTGGGAACAAACCACAACAAAATGGGAGGGAGGCAACTTCCCCGGTTTGACCTGCAGATGCTGACATCATTTCCTAATATCACCCCATCCCTGCGGGAGCTGCAACATTCCCTGATTGCAGAAGTGATTTCTTTGTAAATAAAGATGCTAAGATTAAGAACGTCCGGATGTAAACAGCTCTGTCACAAATACTACAAATAACTTTGTGGAGGGGAAGAGGATCGCAATATATGTGAGGTAAGAAATTGTGAATGAAGGAGCTGAAGATATGTGACCTGCGTCTGGCCACCCACTTCCCTCAAAAATCATCTACAAACACACTAATCAATGACAGCTGTCTTGATGGCAGATCAAAAGACAGTGGGTGGGGGGACATAACACCACAGGCTTCCGGGCCTCATGTTCTCTTATCCTGCTTTTAAGAGCATCTATCTCTGGACAGGCAGAAAAATTGGAAGAGCAGAGGAAGACAGGGAGCTGCAAGAAGAACTGCAGGAAGCAATTGCTGTGATCTTGAAATTTAGATTTATCTGAGTTGGCCTGTGTTTGTAAGGCGACACGTGGAGGAGTGAAAACAGAGGCAATCACAACACCGTAGCTAAGTAATCTGTGATTATTTCTTTACAAAGATCATCCCTGCACAATACGCAGCATTGTGTATGATGTCTTAAATGGAATTATATGAGTTCAGACCAATGGCAGTGTCCTGAGATAGACCTTCATTCTCACCTTGAGTGAGTTTATAGGAAGCTCAACCCTGGTGGAAATTTCTAAATGAATCAAAACAGATTCATTAAGCATCCATATATTTTTCATTGGGTGGGGGTTCACTCCTCTGTGAAACAAATGTGAGTAAAAACTCTAGAAACTTATCAGTTTAAGTTAAAAGTTTAAAAGTTGGATGAGAAGTTTCTGCACAAACTAAAGGAGCATTATCCTCAGGTGCCATGAAAACAGTTCAGTCATGCTGTAGACATCACTGTGGGGGGAGAATTTGTTAACAATTTGTTGCTGCATCCATGCTAAAGTTAAATCTCCATCATGAGGGGGTGGGGGCACAAATATATGATACAATAAATGAAGATGTGAAGTTTAGTAAATTATGGAAGTTGCGTCCTCTAACCTGTACAGGAGAGGGAACAAACACAAAATCCAGAATCTCTGGTGGTATGGATGTATACTAACTTGTGTTTCTGTAAGATGCAAGGTGTAAAAGTTTATGGGTAACATAAGCGCTCATGTCTTTTTAAGGAAAAAAGCCTTGCTTATTCCAGTGAGATAATGCTGAAACATTTGGCTCGCATTACAACGCCATGGATCTGAAGTGAGAGAGGAAAGAGGCAAAAATAGCCTGCCTGGAGACTTGAACTGGCATTTAAAACATTTGGTGCACTGCAAAAGGGGGGGAAAGGGGAAAAACAACAAAGACTTGCTTTTTTATTGACCTATATCAAGCAAGGATGAGAAAACATTTATTTCCTTTTTTTAAAAGTAAGATTCCAAACAGTGATGCAAACAGTGCGACACATGCTCTTATTCCAATTCCATCTTGCTGACATCAAACTTAAAATGAGCATGTGGTTTTAGAAAAAAACATTCAAATTTCACAGTGATAAGATTTCATGTGTTATCTTTACTTTTCATGGTTTGTAAATCATTGCATTCTGGTTTTAATCAAATTTTACTCTGGGTTCCAACTTTTCTGGAAGCAGCTGTACCAGCTGTGTATGTGTAGATAATAATGCAGTCAATAAATAGGAGGGGATAACCTACACCGTTGACCCCAAACCCATGAATACACACACATACACGCACAAATCCTAGTCATTTGTCATCTTCTACATTCCCAAGCCTTGTGAGTGTTTGAACTCCCTCCAAGAAACTGGCATGGGGGGAAAACAGCAATAACACAAAATAGGTGCAGTAATCTTTTATCAAAGTGGGTCTCTGAATTTCTGGCACGGGAATTCTCTGTGGCATAATGTGATCCAGCTTTGGGAAACAAGTGGAAAATGCCTGGAGGCTAAAACAACTAATGAATACTTACACTGAGATGTCGGGTGCAGCACATGTTTGTAGTGGGCAGCTACTGCACAGGGTTGCACGACTTTGAGATTTCGTCTACAATGAGAAAGTTGTGTGTACATTTTATATTTGGATCAAAATGCACGTGTTGATGGACCTCATATCAATCTATTCTTTGTTAATTCCCTCAGCACAAATGCAGCTATAAACAGACACAGAAAGGGCAGTAGCTGTTTCTGAAAAAACTATGGTCACTGAGGTCACGTTCTCAATGTTTTTTCTTGAATTTGGTAGTTATTACAACCAGATAGGTAGATAGATAAAATTTAAATGGAAAAAATGAAAAAAATATGAGTAATTAATATATGGTACGTCCTTCATTTTACAGTTTACGGTTACGTCGCTAAAAAGCTCATATCTTAAGCAATCCTTTGAGGCAATCAGTGCAATCACATATTTTCTGTAACTCCCAATCAGACTTCTACACCTGTTGGCAGGTATTTAGGCCCACTGTAAATTGTGCTCTCACTGGTCCAGGACCCTATTGTTTGTTAGTTTTTGATTACTTTCATAAATCAATTAAATTGAAAAACAATGTTTTATTTCCCTAAATAATTTAGCAAATGTATATTCATCATTCCTTTTTTTCTGTCTCCAGTTATTTGAATTACAATGAAGAATTTTGCCTTTTCATTAATGGAAAGTTATGAATTGTTTTGCTGACAACTTTGCATCATATTATATATCAGAGTATTAAATTGTATTTGCTGTTAGATTTATTTCAAATTAGTGCTATATTGAATTATCCTTAAATGATTCTTAAACGTTACATTTTCCTCTGAAATGCAGTTAAGTAAGAGCAAATGATTGATAGTGGACTACGATTGTAAAGCACAAATGCCTACGTGCCAAGCGCTTTTTGAGCTTCCACTCCGTGCCACTAGAGGGAGACAAATATATTGTTGAATTGAACATTATGGACAATCAACGGCAGCAACTTAAAGGAAGTAGCCCCGAAAAGTTATGTAGCGTTATATTCTGTGATACAAGCGATATAGAAAAAGCCAGTGAAAGAGGGATAGACCTGGGGGGTTATTGTCATAACACGTAAATTCTTGTTGTAACGCAGAAGAAAAAGCAGTTGGGAAACTGCATATTTTCATCTCTAATCAGATGCTGTTTTGAGAGTCTCTGTTGACAACAAGCAGTCATGTCTGAGAATTTTGACCGAGCTCCGGGGGCAGGGCGAGCCCGTAACATCCCAGTAGAATCAGGTTTTATCGGTAACGCAGAGGAAAATGACCCCGCAAGCAAGCTGTTCAACCAAAGGGAACCTCTGAGACAGCCGCGAACATCACAGCCTTTTCCCGAGATCAACTCTGGCATGCTTGGTGGAGGTAGGGAGCTAACTGTGCTAAAGCGGCTAGCTACTTTCAGATTCGATTGTGCCGAGACGTCGTTGGTTTACGAGGTCACTCGGGGTCAAATTTGTCTTAGTCTGGATTCGAAGGGGTCGACTTTCTTCATGTTGACAACTCCACAGTGAAACATTTCATGTCACTCGTTTAACCAAGGTATTGAACTGTTGTTAGCTAGCTAGCTAGCTGCTAAATGCCAATAAAGGCAGCTATGGATTCCTTTTTATGACCTGCGCTTGTTGTGCTGTCATTTCATGTGATCCAACGCAACACCCCAAAAAGCTCCTGCTTAGGTGTCACAGTTATTTATTTGTGTCTACACTAAGGTCACCCAGCTAAAACGTCGCTGTGGAGCGGACATCCGCAAATCCGTAGCTAACCTAACGTTAATTTAATCTAACTAAAGCTAATGTTTACATGACCTGAAGACCACGTTAGTTTAATGCCACCTAATCTTACAAACTTGCCTGTAAAGTGTCACAAAGGCACATTATACAATAATATACATTATACAAAACTATATACTGGTATATAAAAAGTATATCATGCATTACAGTAGTGATGCATGTACAATGCTTTTTCTTGACTTGTCTTGCTGTTTAGTCCTTCTATAAAGGGTCTCAGAATCTGGAGTAAGGGACTATTGTGTGTGTTTAAGTATTTTCCCTCAACACTCATCAGCAAGTGAGCTTTTGGGAGTCCTCAGTTTATAAATCAAGATGTAAGCCGATATAAGAGCCAGCAAAGGCTTTAATGCCAATGATTCATGCAGGCTGGAGGACAGGTGATCCATCAATATTAATCCCTGTGCGTTTATGCGCTGTAGAAATGGTAAATGGTAAATGGACTGTACTTGTATAGCGCTTTTCTAGTCTCAGACCACTCAAAGCGCTTTACATGACAATTCTCATTCACCCATTCATACCCATTCACACAGCACCTATATTGGATCATACTTGGTGCTAAGGGAGTAACCGTTCACGCGCATTCATACACCCGATAGGCACATCGGGAGGCAAGGTAGGGTTCAGTGTCTTGCCCAAGGACACTTCGACATGTACCGGAGTGGAACCGCCAACCTCCTGCTTTGGTAGGCGACGGCTCTATCCACTGAGCCACAGCCGCCCCTGTTTTACCCGACTAATATCATTAGTTGACTAAGATCAAATTAGGAGGATTTAATGTCACAATTAGAGCTCAACAACCTTACAAAATAATGTTCTCTGTTATTTTACCCTTATGTGCTGTATCAGTTAACATAGTGGTGGGTTGGGTGTACGCCTACAACACTGTTGAAAGACTGAACTGCAGTCATGTCTCATCATGATGTCTGGTCAAACCCATGATCTGATGGAAAAGAATCTTAGTGTCTCAGTACAAGGATTACAATGTTACACCAGCTTGTTTGTGTCAAATGATAAAGTTATTCTGCCTCTTACCAAACATTTCTTTGACTTTTATTCATTCACTTGATGAGTTGCAGCGCTTCTTATCTCTTCTTTTAGGTCTCGAAGTTTCCTTTTACTTTGCCCTGATTATTAGATTATTTACATTTGAATGTGCTTCTAAAAGTCCAGATGCCTTCATGCAAAGTTACTGAAACCTTTTTTGTTATTTTTTTTTTCACATCATTTATCTTTTGTTGATCTCTTAGACTATTTTTCCAAATTATGTCTCTTGCTCTCTCATTCCCTTCTGCTTAATTCAGAAAAAATAAATATGTTTAAAAAAATTGAACTGATGGAAATGTAACGTTTCAGATATCCAGTTGTGTGCCTGCAGCTCTACCATCTGTTTTTTTTCTGTTATGTGTTCATGCATGAAGAAACTGTGCCTATTCTAGTCTACAGGCAGACACACACACACCTCACACACACACACACACGCACACACTCACACGCACACGCGCACACACACACACACACACGCACACACACACACACACACACACACACACACACACACAGAGAAAGACACAATGTCGTGGTTCAGTGGAGAGGTGTGTAACTGGGCCTTCGTCAGTGTCTGGGACTGCATTTAAGTCTATAAAAATAAACAGGGTGTGTGTTTTGTGTGGGCCTGTAATATCAAAGTGTCTAATCTCAGCTTGTCTGTGTTTACTGTTTTTTGTCATGGTGTCGTGGTTTCAGCTGAATATTCTACCTGAAGACTGATGAAACGTGTGTAATCATTTCACATCACAGATCAGCAGATTATTTCCTCATCCCTCTGTCTGCTTTTGCTTTTGCGGTGTGGAAGTGGGAACTTAGACCGAAGCACATTTTTGACCAGTAACAATACAGACCCCACCATCTCTTCACATTCCATCTTACAAAGTGAAGTAGCTCATCGTTATTCCATCCTAAGTAGTCACAAAGACAACTGAAAACAGCCATTTCACTTTAAGTGCTGCTTAGAGTTTTATTTTGCACCACAATGGGCACGAGAGGCAAAACACTTTGACTTCACCATGGTTCTTTTGGGTGTTAGTGATAATAAAACAGTTTATTATTCCAGCTCATTACAGTGTACAGTAAAACACTGGCAGTTCTGTAAAAGCGTCTGTAGTTAAAAATACAGTACACTTTTCCATCCTTTGACAAATGTTATAGTTGCTAAACTTTCGTCATATATATTAAAAATTATGTTGATTTTCCTTCGATCATGTGCAGGGGAGATATTTGTGAAAGAGATTTTAGTAAATTTCCCTTTTTTTTCCACATCAATGTATTTCTTAGATTCTTCTGTCTACCTGCTCAGTGTTTCAGTTTAAGTGTTTTAGATGATATAAATGATTTCCACCTGAATCCTCTTTGCTGCCGTATCCTTGCTCTTTCATTGACCTCCTGCTGCAGTTTCCTGTTGAACAAAATGAGCAAACATCTGCTACACGTTTAACCTCACACATGTATGAAATATAAAAAGATGTAAAGGAAGAGAATGCCAAGTGGAACAGTATTTTCAAACTATGTCAAGGTTTTTTTTTTTGATAGAGGATATAAGGGTTTGTATTTTATCCTTGGGAAATGATAACTATATCTATATATCAAGAAAATATTCAGAGTAGGTTTTTGAGGCTTGACAAAGTGTGAGAGAACCCCGCAAATGTGAAATGGAAGAAAGATGTGATTGCTTGGACATGACTGCTCACACAGGGATATGTGTTGAGGAAATGGCATATTTAGCCAAACTATATGGGAAAAAAAACATACAAAGCTCTTGCAGGAAAGTCTTTAATGTTTGTTGTGATCCACTGTTTCCACACTTCATCCACAAGCTGTGAATCCAAGTTGACCGCAGCCTTTGTTGAGTGTTTACTGCACGCCTTCTCCATGTGATGGGCCTGAGCAGTTCATGGTGAAAAGATTCTTGGGTGGAGCATTAACTTAATGGCCCATTCAGCTGGAAAGCATGCTGTAATATACAGTTTCAGGGCCCACATTTTTGGAAGGTTGCCTCATCACGACCGTTTTAAACACTAAATGGCAAACTGACTGCAGCACCTGATGTTGCTCCTCAAGCGTTTACGTGGATCAAACGGCACACACAGTGATTACTTTTTGGGAGAAAATCCTCATTTAGAGCCAAAATAGTCTCCTTTTGATAGTACATAACGCTCAAACACAGTTGTATATAATGTGAGAATTTCACACAAGTGGAAGGGCACATGTGCATGCATGTTCATACACTTGCGTACACATATTAGCCCACCTACAGTGTGACCTCATATTTGCTTAATGAAGAGCTTACTGAGGCATATGTGTGTATTCCCTGTGAGTATGTGTGTTTGTGTTAGATGCACCCCAGTGGATACAGGATGAGTGCACAACCCAGCGGTGCATAACTCTGCTGCATTGCACATTGCACATTGTTTGTAAAGTGTCAAAGGAAGAGATGAAGCTACTAGACTGAGAGACATGAATGATACAAAAGGATGAACCATTTTCACATTGTTCATATGATCATTTCATTATGTGTCTCAATGGATCATTGAGCTTTAGGAACTCTGATTGGGTTAACACACAACAAAAAAGGAAAAGAACCAAAAATATTTCTATTTCTGAGAACCACTGAATTTAGTAGACCGGGTCATAAAAATGTTTCTATTTTTATTTTTATTTATTACACTCTTTTTTTAACTTTCTTATTTATGTCATTTGTGTTGCTTCTCTGCTGTATAACCAATTGCCCCATTGGGGACAAATAAAGTGATTGATTGATTGATTGATTGATTGGTTGATTGATTGATTGATTGATTGATTGATTGGTTGATTGGTTGATTGATTGATTGATTGATTGATTGATAAAATGGAGAGATCAGGATTTTGCAGGTTTAGTTAGTTATTCTGTTTAAAGTTAGATCTTTTCACTTCATAATCTGAGACAAAATTATTTTATAACACATTACTTCTTTTCATTAATAAACACAGCCAGTCTGATCAGTATGTATTCCCCTTTAAAGATCTCTGTTTTTCAGTAACAGTGTCTGAGTGACCCACTTCTGTACTTGACATATTGCAATGTTATACTATATAAGTCAGTTGTCTTTAAAGCCCACATATCACGGTTTTATCACTACTGGGCCAGATTTACTTCCCAAGTCCTTTACCTGGGCTTTAGATTGGCTGTAGGATGCAGATATATTCAGGATGCAGGATGAGCTAGCGAGAGCTTATTCTGTGGCTATAAATTTGTCAACAGCAGGTAAAACCAGGGTTCTCCATGATGAATAAGTTCATAGATCTACAGTTCTGCGAGATGCAGATACAGATTTGGTGAATCTTTTCATCCTCTCATTTAGATCCCAAAGCTGACAGAACCGAGCTTATCCAAGGCTTATTCGTCTGGCTGTCCATGTTCATTGAGTTTTTTAAGGGTAAAAACATATCTCATATAAATTCCAATGTCAAAGTGCTGCGTTGTTGCTACTTTACGGAAATACTTCTGTATCTGTATTGTTCTGCTGCTGCTGGCAGACCAAGAGTTGTACATTTCCTGCAGGCAGAAAACTCTTCATACAGTAGGTTATGTCACTGCATTAGTTCAGTATCATTCATATCTGCAATGGGATGCATCTTAAAGCTGAAAAATTCCCACTGGCATAGTTTCAGTGAAGAGGCCCAGTAAAATATGGAAGTCACGTTTTACACAAACATAGCCACAGTTATACGTGTGTGACATGTGCTGTAAACTTGTAAAACAAACTGGACTGTCAGTTGACCTGTGGGAGTCCCAGTCTTTGTTTGGTGCAGTTTCTTGGGCATGTACCTTTGGTGTGATTGTGTGTGTGTGTGCGTATGTGATTTTGTGTGTTTGCTGCAGTGCCCCTGCTGAAGGTTGAACAGTAAGGCCCTGGTCAGCATGATGTAGGTCTCCTGGGGAATCTTGGGGGTTTTAGATCAATATCTTTCCTCTGCATCTCTCTGCCTCACTGTCCTCATCCCTCTGCAAACCTTGGCTTTACTTTAAGCAATTTATGGTATCTCTTTGGATTAACAAGACCCCAATCAATGGTAAACCTCACTATCGCTGTACTCTTCCACCTCTCCTCATTTATCTGCTTGTGTCAGCTCATTTTTCTTTGAAAACCTTTAGGATTTATTGTTCCCCTTTGTTGTCCAGAAATATCTTTATGTACAACAAATGTAATCTTTTTTCTGTGTCGCCATTGTTTCACACGGATAGAAACAGAATAAAGGGCAACCTTGTTTCCAGGAGAAATATGAGATGATAGTCTTTGTTTATATGAGAGCTCTCACAGTGATCGTTTGAAGCTTCATTAGGCGTAAGAAACTTTAGCTTACTTTTGGTCTTTTCCGTACTTTTTCTTTGTGGCTTGCTTTGACAGTATGGTAGAGGACACATTAGAGGAGACAAGACCAGTGTCAGTAGATATTATGTCGCCCACATTGCTATTTGGTGTCAGAAATAACAGCAGAAACAGGCCTATTCAGACCACATTTTAGAATAAACGCTTGCGTAACAATGTTATTTCTGTGATTTAATAGTTCAGTCACACCCGTATCAACCTCTTCAGAATCAAATAAACCTCTTTTATGTCTACATTTTAGCTTGTTTGAACTTTTTGACAAGCAGCTGCTTTGATTCACTCACCCAAAGCCTCTGAAGTAATAAAAAACATACAAGGTTCAGTTTATACAATTTATTGTATTACAGTTACTAAACCAAACTGACTGCTGAACATAAAATTACCAAAAAAATCCGGTTTATATTAGTCAAACCTATTTCTATGTCGTGCCTACTGTACTCATGTGATAACCCAGAATCTGTTGGTGATTGCCAGAATGTTTATCAGCACAAACCTGTTCAAGCAAATTTCTCTACAGCACGTCTTGCCCAAAGATTTGGAGCAGCAGTGTGTGGGAAAATTTCGTGGAATGACTATAGCAACAATGATGTTGAATTTGAGAAGCAAAGTTTCAGACTCTAAGTTATAAGGTTTCAAATCTCGGAGACTAAGTGTTTTGAAAGGTTACACTGTTAGCTAACAAGCTGCAGGAATGTCACACTTTGATCTCTGGAAAAGAAAGAGATTGCTTACTTGGTTTCTTTTTTAAAAGAACAAGAGGCGTAATATTTGGAAAGCCTGATACTACCAGGTTAATTCAATTAGACTGGTTTGAACAAAAATACAACCCACCTTGGTTTGTGTCAACATGAAAAACCTGCCCATCAGCAATTCTAAAGCCTACTTTTTCACATGGTTTATTTAATGTGATATACACATACAGTAATGCATATTCCCATACAGATCTTACTGTTCCCACCTTTTAACATCTTTATGGTGAGCTCATCTAATCAGGTGTTTGCTATTGTGTTCATATGTAAGAGTGGCACCATTTTTACTTTCTTCTTCTTTTTTTGATAACAGGATCACTGCATAGTTTTAAAATACTAACAACTAATTCACTTGATTAGTCAAGACTAGGCAAAGAAAGTTTATTTTTGTAGCTCATTTTCTGTTCAAAGCAATTCAAAGTGCTTTACATAAAACATTTAAAGTAGGGTTGGTTCAATACCGATACCGATACCAATACCAATACCAATACCGATACCACACTAAGTACTCTTACTTGTTAGAGCCGATCAATACCAGGAACTGATCCAAATTTATGACGCGCAATGTTCATTTTCACTAGATAATTTATTTATGTTGTCATTTTTTATTTATATTTTCATTTTCATTTATTTCACCATCATTTGCTGTAAAAAGCACAGAAGAAAATAAAATCGTTCATTCCAATTCATTGCACTTTTTTAGTGTGGTAGGAGTATTGGTATCGGTACTCAGTATCGGCAAGTACTGAGAAGTATCATAAGTTGCATCCCTAATTTAAAGTATTATGGTGCAAAGAAAACTTTAAATGTAGTAAAAGGCAGCATCATATAACTAAAATCACAATGAAATCGTTTTAAAAAAGGAGATGTCAAATCCAAGTGTATTAGTACATTAGGATATTCTTAGATATCGTCTTCACAGTTGTGTAACCAGCCCATCACACAACATTATACACAGTACGGACTCCCGCAATGTATCTTGAGTCATGTGTAAATCAGTGGTCACTATGGTTTGCTCCTGTCTCCAACAATAGATTGGAGTTGAACACAATGGCCCCCTGACCCCCATTTCCTTTAGTGGCAATCCTGATTAGCTAAATGACAAGCCTCTCCTCTGCCATTGTTAATGTATGAGTGTCTCGAATCCCTGCGGAGAGAAATAACTTCGCTAAGCTAATCATCGAGCGAAGGTTATTGTTTAGTTGTTCATTGTTAGGAGCTGAAGATATGCAACACTGTAGATGCAGAGATGGAGAAAAAAACAACAGCTGAGTGAATGAGGACAAAGGAGTACTTTGTCTGATGTTACGTGTGATAGAAACACGCTCATTACAAATGGTGGTTTGGTAATGTGTGAGTCACAGAATGACAGGAGTCACTCGGGGGAGTCATTTTTTATTCAGTTTGATGGTCAAATTGAGGAGGAGGAGCATCCTTTATGGTAAAGTCCAGCCCTTCTAACATTCAATCAACATGACATTTTGCAGCTTTACACATCGACCTGACATTTAAATTGAGAAATTTGCACACGTTTCTCATACACAATGAATGCATTGTTTCCTTCCTGGCTTCTGGCCTGAGCCCCCAAAACTCCTAATCAGTTGGTACTCACAGAAGTTTTGTTTCAAGCTCATTTCCTGAAAGATGATGACATACAAACATACAGTATCGTTAGACTGCATTGTAAACTTCTGTAGGAACAAAAACATCCCAGAAACATGACACGAGAGTTTGAATCTAGTTGCTTTCAGTAGAGGTACCTTTAAGTCTTCTTGAAAATGATGATACAAGCTTGGCAAACATTTATTTAGTTCTTGCTTGATTTGTTCAAGCTCAGCAGTTTTTTTGCACAGACCTTTTTAAGATATCGCTCAGCAGAAGCTGTACAGTTATGAGGTACAAACTTTCCCCGACTTCTTTCCTGAAACTGCTTCTCTGTGCTCTGGAGACTATTTTTGGTTATTTTCTTGTACTACAGCAAACACAAGCATTACAGCCGTAACATTCAAGAATTTCACTCAAGATTGTTCCTTTAGGTATGTGTGTAGGTGTGTGAAGATAGAAGGAAAGAAAGAGAGGAAGGGAAAAAGAGTAGGTGTGTGTTTAAAACTGTTATTTTATATATTTTTTTCAATTTGCAAATATTGTTGCTTTGAATTTTATTATGTAAAGCATTTTGTGCCACCAATGTATCAAAAGTGTTTTACAAATAAGATTTGATTTGATGTCTAGTGTGAACATCTAGTGTAGTGTGAACTCATGAAAGGATTACTAAGGATTTTAGGATTACTAACATGGACATCACTTTGTGCCCGTGACCGTTTACAGTCTAATTGCAGGTGTCACACAAAGATCACAGGAGGTTTTCACAAGAATGCAAAGAGTTCAGTATTTGAATATGTACATTACTTTATTCCAGGGACGGATTAAAAGACAGAGCAACTTATTACTATAATAATGATCTCCAGGTACTGTGATGTTATTTTAGACACAAAGCTGTTTAGGACATGAGGGAAGGTACCATGACCTCATGCTCCAGCTGAGTTCTCCTTTGGCCCAATTATATGAATGCTAAATGTTTGAATACAACAGCTAACATAATAACTTGCAAGTTTATCAGACTTAGAGTCCATGCAGTCTGTTGGTTTCCTTACATAGGATATTTGTTATTATTTGGCTTGTATATATGAATGTATGACAATCAGATTGCTTAAACTGACTGTCTGTCAAGCGCCTTGAGATGACATTGTTATGGAATGGTGCTACAAATGGTGGTACAAATAAAGTTGAACTGAATTGAATTCTGTTCATCCATTCATTTTCTGTAGCTGCTTTATCCAATTTGGTGTCACTCACATTCGTGTTTACAGCCAATATAGAATCACCAATTTACAAACTTTATTTTTGGACTGTGGGAGACACTGGGCTCTCTTCAACTTAGTTATTACAACAGAGAGGGATGAAATGCTCTGTTCTGTCAACCCAAACTATCTTGTGTGCAGCTTTTCAGCACCATCTATCTGGTCCTGTGGCTTTGTTACCTACATCACACCCACTAGTGGAAAGAGCTGCTTCTTCTATCTCAGGATCTGTTTTGGTCTCTTTTTCCACACATCTGCTTCACTTTCTCTGTCCCTGGATCTCCATGCCCTCTCCAATGGACAGGTTAACATCATTTTAGCCGTTGAAATTTCTTGTTAAATCCTTTAGACTCACCCCCTCGGCAGATGTCTCTGTCCTCTCTCTCCCTATGCTATCTCAGTCTGTAGACAGGTCATGGAGTGAAAAATATGTATTTTATCTACAAAATAAGGAGGGTCTAATTGATTTATGATAACAGTTTGCTGTTAATTAGCTGGAGTTAGTGCTGACTACTATTCTTTAAAGAAATTAAAAAAAACTCCTCATATATCCATTACAATCACAGACTGATGATGCTGCATGCAGCTGCAGCTGGGAATGAAAACGTGGAGTGGATTTGGCTGCAGGGACTTCTTATGGAAACTTCACTGCGCTGTGTTTCCGATGTCAGATATTCCAATGGCACAACAATCAATAAAGCCAATAGTGAAATCAATAAATTTAGGATTTTTTTTAAGGGGGGCTCAAGATAATTTTTGGGTGGCTCCACACCCCCTAAAATGGCCTAACCAGGCTCCCATTTTATCTTCTTGCATTAAAGGCTGGTTTGTTGAAACCTTGATGTTTGGTAGTATATGCAGAGCAGCTAGATTAAAGTGAAGGCATCATGCCCTCAAACACCAACTAACAGGTCAAGAAGGCAGGGGTAGTAACTCCTGCTTATGAAAGATGCATCAACGACCCACTTGTGACCCTGCATTGCATTAAGCAAGTTTTAAAAAATGGATGGATGAAATTCAGATTTCCCAACAAAAGAACGAGAGGTCCAAAAAATATAAGACTTTTCACATTTGCAGGCAACTAGTAAATTACCTATTCTTTCCGAGATATTTACAACTTAACATCCTGGCTTTTTTCAACTCACAGAAATGAGTAGATCTGAATATTTATTCTAAATTTGTTGAAATTAGGATTATTCTTTGAATTACCCTCTTAATTTAGGTTCAGAAAACACAGAGCCCCTTTGTTGACTTTACTCATTAAAGCTTTGCTGAAGGATAACTTACTTTTTAAAGTTCACTGAACCTTTTTTTTTTACAGTGTCGGTGGCTTTTACTCAGTAACATTACATCAAAGTTGACATATTTTTTAATCCACCTTCTTGTTGGATCTCAGCTACACAGCTGTGAAGCTTAAAGACTGTATGTAGCATGTTGGTAAATTTGTCTCACTGTCATAAACTGTCTGCTTGCAGACAGACAGACATATAAACATCTGCCAAAGTGTTTAAAACAGCCTTTATCCCACCACAGGAAGTTTCTCCAGGATTCACGCTGACCATATTGTGCAACACATTTGAATTATTATGAGATTTGCAAAATGACTATCCAGCTTGTGGCAAAAACACCAATGTTAGTATCAATCAGTGATATTTACAGACAGGTTTTAGGTGCAATGGCAGCTCTTGTTCACACACTGAATATTAAGAGCGTGACTAAAGTCAACTGAAGTATATTTCCTGGTTCTCAAGAACATTTCACCTCTCATCCAGGTTTCTTCAGGTCTACCTAGATGGTGGGGAGTTCACTGACTGAGACTGCTTGTTCCACTTTGCTAACATGACAGATTGAAGATTATTTATGATAAACTGTAATAGAAAAGTACACTATCTATTATTCACCTTCCAAGTATATTTGACCCTTTTCCAATCCGTAAAATGAACCTTCTAGCTCTGTATAAGCCTGGTGCATTAAGTGGATGTTTTTGACTGAATACTATGTTTTATTTTTTTATAGTAATAATTATGTTGTTTCAAAGAACAATGTAATGGTAAATGCTAAATATAGTGTAGATGAAATTTTACAATAATCTCTTTTCCGTTTACTTCCAGCTGTATTTTGGGGTGACATTGCTTTAGATGAAGAGGACCTGAGCATGTTCCAGATTGACAGAACAATAGACCTGAGACAACATGCACATATGCATCCAGACTCTCGACAAGGACACACATCAGGTAGGTGGACACAACAAGTCACTCACACTCCTCAAAAGTCAAGCTTTTTCTCTCTTTTTTTTTTTTTTCTCAGCTGTAGTAAAACAGCTTTAGGAAGGAATAAAAAGCCACCTGAGAGTACTAGTATTTATCATGCATTGTTTGTGTTTTGATGTTTTGGCTCTATTTTATGTCAGGTGGTGTGGGGGAACATGAAACAGTGAAGAGAGGCTCACTATACCTACTGTTGGAGAGAATACGCAGATTTGGCTTTGGTAAGCAATCTAATATTAACCCCTTTTTTACTTTTGTTTAGGAAAGTAAAAAGTAAACTCTTGTTCTTTTATCATAAACACAAACTGAATGTAGCTCCTTCATTACTGTAACGTCACTATATACTGTATGTGTATACTGTGTATAAAAATACATATCTCTCTCTCTCTCTCTCTCTCTCTCTCTATCTATATATATATATATATATATATATATACATATATACATAAACATATACATATATACATATACATATATATATGATGTGCATGTGTGTGAAATGTTTACAAGATGAAACATTCAGCCTTTTAACATCACTAACAGGAGGCTGAAAAAGTTCTTGTCTTTCAACTTGCACTCGCCTAGACAACTGGCCCCGTTGTCAGAATATGTTTCATGATTGTTTTGGTCGAGTTCTTGTTTAGCAGAAGATTGAAAATAAACATGAGGGCAATAACAGAATTTGGTACTTATCCTATGTTTTAAATCATGGGAAAATGTGAGTTACATTATTATACATGTTTTTCAAAGCCCTAAATCATGGACTTTGGATACATATTTTTGCCTACAGTACCTCTTTCGGTCAACTGCAAATTGCATTTGCAAATCTCAATAGTCTAAACAAGTGCAGACTATGGAAGGTAGCCGATATAAACACGTATTTAGAAGCGAATATATTTTTAGCTCGTTGGTTAACCTTTAAACATTGAAACTCCAGACAGGATTATCTGTGGCATGAAACCAAAATGCAGTTTTCACATTACTGTATGTCAGAAATGTTTTTGCACATTGTGTTGCAAGCAAGGGTTCAGTTATTATCCTGTTCTGTATTCAAAGAACCAGTAGTGTTATCCCCATGTCTGGCCCCAGCCAAACATGAGACAAAATACAATCGTACCTAATGCAATATTTAAATGCATATATTCAGCTTTTTTGACACAATGAACAAATGACAAAAGATGTCTTTCAACAACTGACACTTGGAGACACTGACACTGTTTCAATTTATGTTATTAACTTGTTTTACTAATAAAACCACATAAATTCTATTATTCTACAGTTTGAGGACAAAGTGTAAAAGGTGACATGATAGAAGATGTGGAAACACATCTATGAGTTGATGCAGTCACTTCCATTTTACTGTATTGTAGTTTTTCTCTCCCCACTCAGAGTATAACCCGAAGAATGAAAGTAAAGGAGCAGCCAGTCCAAAAATCCTACCTAGTAGAGGCGGGAATGCCGTTAAGCCTTTGAAGAGTCGTATTCCTCGAGCAGCCACATCTCGAGCTGAGAGAATATGGCCTGGGGGAGTAATTCCTTACGTCATCGGAGGAAACTTTACTGGTAAGCAGCTCCACAGTACTGCTGCCCCTGACCGTGCAGCAGTCAAATGCCCACCAATGTGTGATTGTGTAAAAGTAGGATGTCCACTGCGTGTGTTTCAGGTAGTCAGAGGGCCATGTTCAAGCAGGCCATGCGTCACTGGGAGAAGCAAACGTGTGTGACTTTCATTGAGAAGACGGATGAAGAGAGCTACATAGTCTTCACCTACAGACCCTGTGGGTGAGTGCAGCAGATTTCTTTGTATATCTTGGCTTGTGTGCGTGATTTTGTGTGTACCTAGAATTCACAAATGACCTTGTCATAGTGAGAGACGATACGGGCACTCAACAATGGCTCCATTTTCCTTCCTGTCCTGCTCCTGTTTCCCCATCCCACCAATCACACCGCTCGGTTTAAGTGTTTGTATGTTCGTGCAGTTCTTTTGTTCATACTCTGCAGAAGCGCATTGTTCTGTGGAGTGGCAGCACGATGGGGTCATAGTGTGTTTGTACAGTGGTGACACTTAACTCACTGGATGTTCTAAGTTTTTAAGGCTTTAGAGTGACTGGGATCAGGGTGGTAGGGTTTATCACTCCAATGCAATGTCATGCAGATGTATGAAAGGATAAGATATCCAGCTGTGTGTGAGTCTGAAGTGTTAATGTTGCTGTTATAAGTCATCAGCTACAGAGATGGCATACTCTCCAGTTCCAGTGTTTGTTATAATCAGTATTAAAAGAGAGTTACATTGCTAGTTCCAATATTTTGCTCTATTGTTTTTTTTTGTTTTTTTTGCTGTTTTACAAAACTAAACAATCAAGTTTTCACTAGAAGCTTAAAATGGACGCTGTATCTATTTTCACCAAATTCAACCTTTGTGTCCTGCATGTATAATGGTTAGGAGAATAAATAAGATAATACGATCATATATTATAAGACACCATGACATTGTTTTTCAATCTACTTAAAAAAAAAAATTCCCCACATACTACATAAATTGTAAAAATCGCTGTAATACATGCAGCAGATCCAAAATATACATGGTAACACATCTATCTATCTATCTATCTATCTATCT